>PVJO010002730.1:0-137239 GCA_004026905.1 Hystrix cristata | reverse complement strand
TGATACAAGATTTGCTTTAAATACTATAGCAAGAAAGGAAGGAGCATGAAAGAAAAGAAAGGGAAAGAAAAGGAAAAGGAGGGAAAATGGGAAAAAGAGAAGGAAAAAGATACATAAAGCAAGTGTGGCAAAATCTTGACCATGCTGAGTCTGAAGGAAGGTAGTACATGAATTTGTTTTTCTCTTCTTTCTACTTGTACGTCTGTTTGAAAATTTTCATAACGAAAAATTAAAATTGTAAATTAGGACATGTTATGTACATGTTTCCAGCTCCACACAAGGAATGTAAAAAACCCAAAAAAACTGGAGAAGAAATGAAAAGGAAGGGGATCAAAAGATGGACAGACAGAGGGAGAGAGGGAAGGGAAAGGGGATGGAAAAAGGAACTAAGATGGGTTAGGTACATGTATCAGCTCCACACGAGGAACGTAAACATTATGTACTCCAAACATGTACAAATAAAAAAGAATAAAAAATTATTATTAAAAATATATTTTCCTGGAGTATTTCACTTTTGAATGCTCCCAAATCGTTGAGTAGCTATCTATCATCTCCTTTTCCCCCTTTTTCATCACTTTTCAATAAATTGTCCTCTAAATAAATTGTCTTCTCTTAATTTAAAAAAAAAATTTTCCTGAACAAAACTCAGGGAAGTATTAATCCCTAGGTTCTATGACTAGAAAAACCTTGCTGCCACATAGGCAGACTTGTGGTTGACCAGAATCCAGGTCAGCTTGGAGCTATCTTGCTCTGGAGATGATAATTGAGCTGAGTTGAAGGACTCTTTGCAAAACTATGGATAGAAATCCGAGGAAATTCTCAGAATAGTAATTCTCTCATGATAGCTCCAGGAGGTGAGACTTCCAAGGTAAAAAAGTTGGGGCAGGCTTGTTGAACCATTACCACAGACCTCTCCTGGTCTCAGGTACTTGATTCTTGGACAGTATTGATGATTGAGCAATGGTCTGGGGGGCCTTTGCCCTGATGAAACCATTCTCTTGAAAGAAGAAAATGTCATTATTCCACTTTCTTGTTGGAATGACAAAACTATTCTCTTGAGAAACACTTTGGGAAGCAAGAAGGGTAATTGATTCTCTCTCTCTCTCTCTCTCTCTCTCTCTCTCTCTCTCTCTCTCTCTCTCTCGTTGTTTTGAGGCAGGATCTCATGTTTTGCCAACTGGCATCCTTCGTTCCTTAGCTTTCAAAATACCTGGGATTATAGGTGTATGCTACCATACCCAACTTCAAGTGAAAGTTCCTTCCTTCCTTCCTTGCTTATTCAACTGGGGGTGTAGCTCAGTGGTAGAGCACCAGCCTAGCATGCAAGAAGCTCTGGATTTGAATTCTAGCACTGAAGTGTGGAGGGGGTAAATTTAAAAAGTGGACTTCTCAACTGTAGCCTGTCTAGGAAGACCTCACCTAGACAGGGTTAGGTGAATGTTTACGGCAGGAAATTTAAATACCTTTTAGAAGATATGCCTTAAGTCTGCTGCTTTATTTGTTAGAGAAATATAAATATTTCATCTAAATTTTGCTGATGGCAATCAAGCCTGAACACAACCTGCTAACTGAGGAGCTGTCACGTCTGACATTTTCCGGAGTGCACAAGTAGGCCAGCAAATGGCAGTAGCAGTGAGGTGGAGTGTAGTTCACTGTAGGAATGAGCTCTGTAGCCACCGGAGCTGACTGAAAGGGAAGAGGAGTCTGAATGGTAGAAAAGCTTGGCTGAATCTTTCCTGTCGGAGACATGGTTTCTTTAGCCCTGCTCGCTGTCTTGGGTTAGGCTGGTATCATCTCTTATCTGGACTCTTGCCAAAGCTACCATTATTTTCCTGGTATCTAGGCTCTTTCTTCCATCATCGTCATCCTCTGCCTCACCTCCAGAGTGATTGCTCTGAAACAGAATGAAGTGTCACTCCCCTTCTTAGCTCCTAGTACCTGCAGAAGAAAGTATGACATATACCTTGTTCTTGATTATACCCTTGTGCTCCATACCATGCCTGGCATATGGACATTCATTCTTCAGTGAAGCTCTGACAGGATGCATGCAGTCCGAGTACCTCTCACTCTCCTGGCTGCTTCTCTCTGCTTTTGTACCTACTTAACCTCTACCCGGAACATGGCTTTTCTTCCTTATCTACTGCCTTAGTTCATTTTGTGTTGCTATAACAAAATATCTGATGCTGGGTAATATATAAGGAAAAGAGCCCACAGTATAGAAAACCTGTTTGTATGAAGCGGGCATCTAATCAGCTCTGGCTACGTCATAATATGGTGGATAGCATCACAGTGGGAGCATATGTGAGGGCAGAGATCAAATAGCAACACAGGAAGCAAGAGAGATTCAGGGGTGAGGCTTGCTCTTTTTACAACAATGCAGTCTCATGGGAACTTATTGAAGTCCCTTGGGAACTTTGTTAATCTCTTGAGGTGATACCTCCATTGACCTAATCACTTCCCAGTAGGCCTGACTTGTTAGTGATTTCACCACCTCAATACCACTGCACTGATGTCCAAGATTCCAGCACATAGACTTTTGCAGGGTACTGTAAAATCATATCCAAACCAGAGCATCCATGGCCTTTCAAGACTCAAAGTTTATAGTAATGAAGTACTTTTTGATGGACCAGTTAGAACTGATCCATTCTCATCTGCCACAGCACTTCATGCATACACTTTTTACTAAGAATCTTACTTTAATCATACAATTTCTTGTCTGTCTTTCCCAACAGATTGGGCTGTTTGAGAGCAAATGGTACGTCTGTGTTTTAGTTACTTTCTCATCGCTGAGACACAATACCCAACACCCACAGTTTAAAGGAGGAAAGGTTTGTTTTGGCTCCAAGTTTGTAGATGTTTCAGTCCATATTAGGCTGGTTCCAATGCAAGACAGCATGGCAGAGGGGCATGGCTGATGAGAAACAGTCCATAGCATGGTAGGCATGAAGCAGAGAGAGCTCAAGGAGGAGGGAGGGAGATAGACCCTTCCAGGCCACACCCCCAGTAACCCATCTCCTCCAGTCAGGCTTTATCTTCTAAATCACATTTAACTAAAAACTCATCAATGGACTAATCCATTGATGAGTATCATGCCCCCATGATCCAATCACCTCCTAAAAGCCCTACCTATGAGCACATGAAATTTTAGGGGGACATCTAGATATAAACTACAACTGTTTACATCTTTATTCCCCCAGGGCCTAGCATGTTCTTAACATTCCATATCATCAAATAAACATTGGGACATTACAGATACCAGAAGCTGGTGAGCATTTGACAAGTTTGAGTGAGTGAATGAAGTGAGACAGCCTTCATTCAGGACATATATAATGTGTATTTAACTCTACCTACTTTCCTGTCTGTAGGATGAGAACAGACATCATAGAACCAGAGCAACTGCTTTCTATGTTAGACTTTAGCCTGTGCTGGTCCTTGAATGGCAAAACATTCCCCCATTTCTGTGTTTTAAGGATAAGATGATGAATAATGCAGTGATACACTCTAGAAATATTTATTCCACTACCCTAGAATGCCTTTTAACTTTAAGAATCTATGAAAGAAACAACATGATATATAACTTATTCTAATCTGTGGTGGCTTTGTTTATTTGTTTCCATTTAAAGCAGGAAGTAGAATTAGATTGTTTGGTTTCTTCTTCAGTAAGAAGCATCTTAATATAACCAGTCTGGACATCTGTCCCATTTTCAAAAATTACAAGTTTCGATCATTGCTAAATTGTACAGATCCCAATCTGTCTACTCTGCATACATTTGCATTTATAAAAGCAGAAGCAGGCTAAAAGTCTTTCTAATGCAATCCTCTAAATGCATGAAGTATTAGATTGCTTTCTCCCATTGGTTTATGCATTGCTAAGGGCTTAAAAGGATCATTGATTTGAATTATTTAATGTGTACAGCAGGTTGAGTTTCTTTCCTTTTTTACAAAAAGAACCTTTGGGGGCTTTGCCTTAGTTTTTTATGTTAAATCTCATTTTTTTTTCTTGGAAAATAAGAAGTTAAAGCAGTATTCATATAAGCGCCCAAAGTGCCAGATTTTCATTATGTTTTTAAACCATCTAGGAAATGTTTGATTCTAATGAAATGTTACTGCTGATAATTGTGCTGAAATTGCTGGGCTAAAAATATAGTTATAACTACACATTACTCTGATGTAATTTTTTTTTCTTTTGGAGGACGATACAGATGAAGAGACAGGGAGAAATTTAATCTACAATTTTAAAAAATTCAGAATTGTTATTGCTAGTTTTGAAATTTAAACTGGTTTTCACTTAAATTCAGTAAACAGTCCTAGACTTTAAAAGTTGAGTATTTTTACTGGTAATTTAAGTTTTAGTTCTATTTTTTTTTTGATGGCTTATTCTATCCCCTTCAAAAGCAGCTAGATCGTGTCAGCACAATTTGTGCTGGTAACATCTGGGTAAATGGGCTTATTTTAGTTTGTGTTCTGTTCAGAAAGCATGCAAAAAATGAAGACTTGTTTGTGATGTCTAGTATGACTTCCCATAATAAGTCAAAGGCTCTCAATTAAGTCATTTGACAGAACACTGCAGATTTTAAAATATGAGAAGTCCTGTCCACTTTTAAGGTAGTCAATCTTGGAATATAAAAAGTTCAGATGGGTGGAATTAATAATTTATATAATTTATCATCTAAACTGCACTCTTGAAAGTGAAAGAGGTATGCTAAAATAATTGAGACTTTAGTCAATAATCTCTGCTAGGTATAAACTGGGACCATCCAGGGCAAACCTGTCATTGTTAGCCTAACTAGAAAGTTTGCCACTAATATCACTACTAATATTACCATGGTTTGTAGCAAGTTCTTCTGGAAATTTTGAGAAGTCATTGATACAGCTCTGTGCCAAAAAGCAATATGGTATGAATTCTCATACTCAGGCAGTACACTTTCTTAGATCTGTAGCATGTACAAGGCATGTTAGGGTACAGCACAAAGCAGTTGATACTGGATAAAGGGCATAAACATGATCTAATAATAAATCTGAGAAAGGTGATGACAAATTTTTGTTTCTGGCTAAATATCTCCTTTTTTGTTTTAAATTTTCCTGTAAGAATATTCTTAGAAGCCTTTTGAATTGCTCTGTTCCAGAGGTATTTTCCTAGAAGACATTGATTATCCTGTTTTGAAGTCTTTGCTGAGGGGGCCTGCCTTTCACAGTAAACATTGTTTTTAATGAATCAAATTAACTCAGCCATTGTGGGAGGGCTGGAAATTGGTAGCCTACTCAGGAGCCACATGAGTTCCATGTGGTTTTGATTTCTGAATTTGAAAGTAATTAGCCAAGGATGTCAGCAAATATGTTTTTGTTATATGCCATGAGATGCAGCTACTGTCCTACTTTCACTTACACTAATTCCTTCTGAATTAACACGCTTTAAAAATAGCTGCAGCATTTCAAGTCTGTGAGAATAGGATGTGCCACTTGCTATACTTTCCTTTTTCCCTGACGGTCTCTTTGAGGTCTTTCAAAAACTCAGTTCACTCCAGCAATTATTAGGGACCTAATATATATAAGGCAATGTGTGTATGTATGCAAGGTGCCTGTGAGACACAGAGGAGACTCTGCTTTTGAGGCACTTCTCTATAATACGGGAGAAGCAAGACGAAATAATCATTCAACACTACATAGGTAGGTGTCAGCAAAAGGTACATATATTAAAGCCAAATGGTAGGTAGATAGTAGATAGCTGTGACATTAGTCTATAATTTTCAGCGTGTTTGAAATATCTTACAATTTTTCAATGCTTAAGAAAGAAACGAGGGGCTGGGGATTTAGCTCATGTGGTAGATCACTTGCCTAGCAACTGCAAGGCCCTGAGTTTGATCCCCAGCACCAAAAACAAAACAAAACAAAAAGATATGAGAATTTAGAGGACTGGGAAATGACATCTGGTTGTAAGAATCTGTGATGGTTTCATCTACCTTTCTCTGCAACATTCACTTTTACTGTGATTTGGCTTCCCTAAAAGCTCTCTCATGAAAATAATCTTTCTTCAATGGTAGGCAGCAAAATGCACATTCTGTTGGTCCTCAGAATATTCCTGGTCATTTGCCGTAATGGGCTTTGTTGTGATGTTTACTCTATTTATTTCCTCACCTTGCCTGACTCGCATACATTGAATTTTGGTACCTGGTGCCCAGCGTGCCTTCCTCCTCACTCACCCTTTGCCCAAAGAGTCTGGGATCTGGACACTGTTCATCTTTCCACTGCCACAACTCTAATCCAAGCCCCTAGTAGCTCCCAACTGGTCTCCACTAGGGGTTTATTTCCCTCTGTTCTGGAGTTTACTGTCCACACCTGGCAGAGTTAAGTGAGACTGGGGAGAAAGAAACTTGGAAGTTCAGAGGAAAAGAAGACTGCCATGCACATGCTGGATTTGAGTGCTCAGTATCCACGAGTTGGCTGCAGGCTGAATGAGAGTGCTGGGGGCTGAGAAGCTGAGCTTCATCTGTGTATTTAAATTTAGGGAGTAGGCTAAGATAATCATTCTGGGGAGAGTGGCTTGTGAGTCCTTGGTCAGTCAAAATTAGGGTTAGGAGGTAAGAAGACTGGGGAGAGTAACAATCTCGAGAGTTGAGGATTGGAATGTTTCCAGCAGGAGAGACTGGCCAAGGTTGCTGAGGGAAGTAGGCAGATCAAAACAAAATATAGTTATTGAACCTGACAGCTTGAATTTGTTAGAAGCCTTAAAAAGAGCAATTTTAGAAGCTACTTGAAATTATTTGCAAGCTACATTTAGAGTGTGCATTATTCCAGGAAAAAGAACCAGAAGAATAATCACTTACTGAGCGGTTACTGCACGACTCAGTGTTATCCCATTTAATTCCTAGGGCAACCCTATGGAGTAAGTACCATCATCCCCATCAGACAAGGACCTGGAGGCACGGGTAGGAAGTAGTTTGCCTGAAGTTACATCAGTGTAGTTACTCAGTGCATGAAGTTACTATGAAGTTATGCAGTGCAGAGCTAGAATTTGAACCCAGGCAGTCTGCCCTGACAGCCCATGTTTTAATTACTAGACTGGTGCTCACAGTAGACTGTAACAGGAAAGAAAGAAAGAAGAGAGAGGGAAAGAGAAGGAAGCAGGGAAGAAAGAAAGAAGGAGGTGCCTTTGGGGCTAGAGAATTAATAGTCGTTTACAGAAGGTGCAAAGTAAAGAAAAAACGATGGGTGAGATCGGCAGGGAGACAGTCAGTGTGTGGAAGAGACAGAGACCTACCATGAGCAGGCAAGCGGAGCCGGGAGCTGGCTGCTGGATGGGAATCAAACCTTTGAAAATCCTACAGACAGGGCCAGATTTCTCAGACTGCCTCACATTTTCTTTGACAAACTCATATCCCTTTTGATGAACAAATTTCACCCCCTTACTTAATGGTATTAATAATCTAAGTCATATTAAACAATGTGACTGAAATCAAAGCAATGAAACAAAGTGCTGCTTGGTTTTCAAACTCTACATTCAGTTCCAGATTCTAATATGACACAAATTCACAACACACACACACACACACACACACACACACACACAAACACACACGTCTGACTTGGCAGGTAGGAAGAGAAAGATGAACCAAAGGAGCCACCAAAGAGAGAGCCAATCAGAGAAAGAATAGGACGGGACATCATCAATCAAGTCCAGGAAGTAAAATGTGTCAACCCCTGCAGACAGTGGCAGAAACTGCTGGGTGTGGCAGGATGGGTTGGGGGAGGGGGGCTCATACTGTCTTTACCAGAGTAATAATACTCATGCATATACAGTCGTGTAAGTAGTATTCTTAGAAGCAGAAGACCTGGTGGAGGAACATATTATTGATCCTATAATGGATAACAGAACAACACTCCTTAACCCCTAAATCCATTCCTTGCTTTCCCGAGAACAGATGATTAGAGTTGCTGCTGACCTTGACCTTGAGGAAGGAAGGAGGAAAGCTCCACCAGAGGCAGGCTCATTTCCAGCTCTCAGTGGGAAAACACGACACCCCAACAGTCAACACCGAAAGTCTCTCGAGCTTGGCCAGTAGTGGTTTTCCAACTTCTTTCCGTTACCTTTGAAATGCAAACATTTTTCGATCCATCCTTTTCTGCTGTGCCAGCACGGATGGAGCTAAGTGAGAGTTTGCTGCCTCACTGCGCCACAATTAGTCTCTGTATCATTGCGCATGCAGATGGGAACGCGCTCGGCTCCTGCAGTGGTAGGACAGAGTGCACTTTGAAGAGATGTGATAATAGCCACTTTCCGTTTATCTTGCCTTAAACTTATGGGTAAAAAGAGGCAGCTGACCCTTGTTTGGAATGCATAACAATATAATCACTTTTTTTCTGTGCAGGTTTCCTACCTTGCCCTAATTTCATAGATGAAATAACATGTGTAGAAACAACTTTGTAATTTCACTTTTAAGTCCAGAAAGCCAGCCCAGGGGAGCACCGTCCCTTTTTATATACTTACTCCCTGGTGTGTTAAATCACCTAGAAGCTGGAGGTGAATGCTCCCCTGCCTGAGCAAGTGCACAGAGATGCCTTCTGAAGGGCATTGCAGCATTCCAAAGTGGAGAGCAAGTGGAAGGCCTAGGAGTCATCAGAATGATTATTATTACCTTTTTATTTTTAACCTTGGGTGTAGGGAGTTAATTATACCCCTCAGCTCATGTCACATTTTCATTGGTGTCTATCCCAGCCCCTGATTTTGTGTTGTGTATTTATTTCCCATCCTTGCTCATAATCCCCTGCACCCTGCTAGCACCCATAAGTAACTGTTCTAATATATTTAGTGTGCATTTATTTATTTATGTGTTCTTACAGATTGTATAAGCTTATATTGTGAGTTTATCTAATGATACTATGAGATATCTTTCCCTTTCTTTTTTTACTCGGGTAGGTTTGTAAACCCAGGCTTGCTGCTATGTTTGTATCTAGTCCACTGATTCTAGTAGCTGGGGGATACTGTATGGCTCTTACCTCTTCATTAGGTGCTCACTACATGCCAAGTACTAAGTGCATTAACTCCTGATTTCATTTGATCTTCTCAATAACCCAGGAATGCTGTTGTGTTTAACAGTAGTCACAAAACAGTGAAACAAATCAGAATTATAGTGAGGAACTTTAAAAAGTTTTTGTTAGCTTTCTGTAGATGTGACAAAACACCTGGGAAAAACAATTTAAGGAGGAAAGATTTATTTAGGATCACGGTTTCTGAGGTTTCAGTCCATGGTTGCTGGGCCGCATTGTTTATGGACTTGTGAACTAGAGCATCCTGGTGGGGAGGGCATGGTGGAGAAGTGAGAAAGAAAAGAGAGAGAGAAAGAGGGAGGGGGAGAAACAGGAAAAGGAAAGGGAGGAGTTCGGGACAAAACATAACCCCAAGGGCACACCCCCAAGGAACCACCTCCAACTAGGCCCCAACTCCTAAGTTTCCTCCACTTCCCAATAGAACCATCAGGTAGGGTCCAAGCTTTTAACACATGAGCTCTTAGGGGACATTTAAGATCCAAAGCATAACAGAGTTACATGGTGATGTGCCTATGGCCAGGTAGTGTTTGCTCAGTACACTCAGGGCCTGCTGTCCTAGTAAGCTACATACAGCTTTATTGTTTGCTTTGGTCTTTAAGTAATGTGGATTTAATCTCAACTGCCTTTTGTTCCTCTGGCAGTCATTTTCCTTTAGGTCAAATAGAAAACAATTCTTTGGAATTACATAGTACCAGAAACAAAGATGCTAAAACAAGGCATCAGGCATTGGTGTCCATTCTTTTGGAAGAATAATGTTATGGGAGCAAGGGCAACTGTAGTGCCTCTGTGCACCAGAGGAAGAGCCACACCTTCAGTGGCCCAACCAGTTGGATGAAGAGATAACTGCCAATGATCTCAATTACTTCTTTTCTCAGGTGGGAGAACGGGTAGATGCTAGGAGTGTCACTGAGTACTGCCTAACCAAACTTTGTACAAAAGGCTTGAGGCTCTGACTGTGGCTCCTATGTAAAAGTTAGTAGATTATGCAGAACAATGTGTGGGCATAGGTAAAGGATTGGCCTTTATGTTTCTATTCCTACATGAATCTGGTAGAATAAATCTGCTCTTTTGAAAAAAATTGTCACCAGCTAGACTTAAAGCACTATACACAGTAATCCCCAAATCATCCTCCATGAAAATGCCTTGAACCTCAATATATAGGGAGATTTTTATCCATGTGTGACAAAAGAGATCTCATCAGTGCTGAAATTGTTCAGAGAAGTATTTGATTATTTTTTCTCAGATCTTATAATTTCTCAAGGCTTCATTTCTTATTACTCACTTTGGAAGTAGTATATTTAAATTTTCAACAATCAACTATCCTTGGAAATTTCTCTGGTTCCTTTCTTATTCCTTTAAAAATATGTTTAGTATAACTTATTTTTTTAATTAATGCAGGATTTAAAGCATATGCCTAATTTTTAATGACTAATCTTACTTCCTTGTCATTGAGCTTCTGGCCTCATCACTTTGTGGGTCTAATTGGCTATTCTAACAAAGAGGTTCTAACAGTCTTCTCCCAATAGGTCTTATCTTTCGACTGTATGTCAGCAACAACAACCAGCTGTTTGGATTCTTCACAGAGCAATTTTTCACAGAGCAAACTGGCTCCTTCTCAACCCCACTGGTGGGTGGACTCTGGCAGCCACTTCAGCCGGGAACCAAATACCTTCCTGCCTGCCTGCCTTGGGGCTCTTGATCTGCAGAGCCTGCGCTATGCTGTGATGTCTGCTTCTTCTGCTCTGCTGAAAAGAGGAAAAACACAGAAGCCTCTTGCCTTGTTCTGAGTGAAAAACTAGTAAATGAAAAAGCTAAAAATTGGTAGTAAAAATATAAGTGTAAATTAGGCAGTAAATGAAGGATATATGACTCTTAATTAAAAGCTGATGGAGAGAGAGAGAGAAAAAGAAAAAACTAAGAGAAAGAAATAATAACCCAAATGACCTATTGTTCGAAAACCAGTAGTAGAGAAAATAGGTATTGTTCACAGTTGTGTATATTCCTGTGGAATCAGCGTGTGGAAAAATCTGATCTGATCCTCTCTGAGTAAAGAGAGCAGTGAATAAAATTAAAGAGAGGTTTAAAGAAATGTGAAACCATGGCAGGCACTGCGTATTCTGGAATGACTGCTCATCTCCTCCAACTGAGTTTGTAAAGCTCAGTATTAATATAATTAGGGTTACAGGAGAATTGACAAGACAGAAGGAGAGAAAGAGCAGGCAGTTCGTTGGCAGAACACTCTGGATTTCTTACTACTCACTGTGCAAAATCACAGCTGTCTTAGATGGGAAGGAAGAAATCTATTCTGTAAAAAGAGAAGCTTGGTACTATGTGTGATTAAAAATCTACTCCCGACCCATCTCCACCATTTTAAATCCTTCCCAGAGTTGTACAGAAAACCATGCCAATCACAGGAAATGTTATATCAAATTTCTACTACTGTAGAGAGAAATGTAAAATATTAAAATGTATTCTGATGCTAAAATAATTATATCAGACCGAGTACATGGATAGACCAATGGATCAATGAGATGGACAAGTCTAAGAATACAGACTTACAAATGAATAAAATAATTTAATATGAAAAAGGTGGCATGGTAAACTAGTGGAGAAAATTGATCATGCGATAATTGGTATTGAGATAATCTGCTAGCTACTGAGGAAGAAACAAGCTTATTCCTTATTTAATTTCTCGTACTAAATAAATTAGAGGTGGATAAAATATTTCTGTGCATACTAAATATATTTTTTAAAAATTTTAAACTATCTGCTGGAACTAACCATGCTACTAATCAAATAGTAATGCAGAACTATAAGTTAGACCCAGTTTTATCAAGGTATTTTTATCTTCAATATAACTTTACTTTTTAGCACATTTTCGCCTTGACTCCCTGAAGGAACATTAAAAGGGATTTGGTTTATCAATTGATGATCTCTGTCTCCCCAGGTCAATGTAGGGGTCACTCATATTTAAAAATAAGTGGCCTATTTCCTTGGCCTTGTTAAATCTATACCTTACAACTGAGGCACCAGGAGCCTGGCAGGGAACTACAGTTGAAGTTGATCTAGTTCTGACATCCATTAACACCACACAAAATTAGTAGAATATATCTGCATGAATATTTTATGATTAATTTTGCGTAGGAGGATGTGCATAGGCTTTATGCAAATACTGTGCCATTTTATGTAAGTGACTTGAGCATCTGTGGATTTTGGTACCCAGACTGGATACTAGAACCAGTCCCTCTGAGGGGCGACTGCATGAATTCATTTAATCTTCAGAGCAACCTTGTGAGGCAGCCAGTGTGATCCTCTCAGTTTTACAGATAATGGACCCTGAGAGGCTGAGCAACTGGCGCAATTTCATAGCCAGGATTTGAATCTCAGCATGGGATCCAGAGCCCATGCAACATTGTGGCACTGAGTAGGTGCACAATCGCTGTTACCAGAATTGGACCATGAATCTAATTCTGCATTTTTCAGTAGAAAAAGTGAGACAATGTGATCAGAAGTCACTTTAACAAGCAAATCCCAAGGCAGAGAAAGACAGCTTCATGATGAACACAGCCTACAGTGCTTGTGTGCATCTCACTTCGTTCCAGGTGGCCTGGATTAGTCTGTTTTTCATTACTGCACCAAAATGCCTGAGGGAGGCTAACTTTATAAGGAAAGAGGTTTATTTAACTCATTCATTCTAGAGATTCAAAGACCTGGCATTATCTCAGTTCTGGAGAGGACTGCCATGGCAGAAAGATGTCACAATGGCAGGAGCACTTGTAGGAGGAGAGATCATTTCTCCAAACAGGAAGCAGAGAGGCTGGATGGGACCAAGTTTAATAACAACCCTCATGCAAGAACTAATAGAGAAACACCTTAATCCCTTCTTTGTACACACCCCAAACTGACCTAAGGACCTCCCGCTAGGCTCCACCTGTTACAGATCCACTTCCTCCCACCACCACAGTGGGGACCAACTTCCCAACACAGGAACCCTGCAGGGACCCACTCAAACACATCCAAACTACAGCATGGCCTCTGCATTTATACTCTAATTGCTCACAGAAGGAAAATGGCAGGTATTCAGGTGTGGTTTCTGGGCCCAGATGTCAAGACTGGGTTTTTTGGTTTTGTTTTCAATAGACTTTATTGCTTAGAACATTTTTAGATTTACAGACAGATTGAGAGTATAGTACAAAGAGTTCTCATCTACCCCACACACAGTTTCTATGATTATTACTGTAGTACACATGTTACAGATGATGAGCCAATGTTAATATATTGCTGTTACTGACATTGATCCTCTATTTAGATTTCCTTAGTTTTTACCTAATGTCATTTTTCTGTTGAAGGAACCTGTCTGGGATACCATGTTACATTTAGTTTTCCTGTCTCCACTGGCTTCCGTTGGCTAGCACTGAGTTTTAATCTACCTTATGCTGCGCCTAAGGACTTTAGCGTGGCTTCTTTGAAATGACAGCTCAATATTTTCAAGCATGTGCACAAATATCTTAATGTTATGATGGCTCCCAACAACGTTTCAAGGTTATAAACATCTCTGTTTTCTGTGTAACTGAAAGAACTGCTGCTTCATAGTCCCGCCAGATGACTAATTGGGCACAAACAAACATCCCTCCAAGTAAAGCATATTTCATGGAATTTCTTAAGCTGCAGCATTAGATGCAATAATCGTGCAATTACAAGACTTCTGTTCACATTTTAGGCACTCTTTTTTCACTACATATCCAACTTTGAAAAGTAGGCTTTCATCACTCAAAATTTTTAACTTGACTAATTTTTTTTCACCATCAGTTTCCCTGCTATTAGGTTTTCCCCCTTTTCCTATTTGCCTATAAACTCGCTCAGGATTCTCTTAGGCTTTAAAAAAAAGAAAGAAAAAGTTTATTATAATCTAGTTACATTTGCTTCCCTTTTCAAAAGCCTCACTTGCAAAGTATCATTCTTTCCTGAACCATCCTCTTGGATCTTAATCCATTATTTAGCACTGATCTTTTGAAGGTAACTGATAAATACCAAGCATCATGACCTTTTCTTGGTTTGCTTCCTTCTTGTGCCTTTGAAGAAATTGACCATGTGGGTTGTTCCCTCTTTTAAAGTGTCTCTCACTTGGTACTTATGACATGAAATGATTGTGGTTTTCTTTTACTCCTCTAAATATTCTGTTACATTTTTAGCTTCCCCTCTGCCTCCCTTCCTCTCAGTGTGCTTGTTTCCCAGCCTCACCTCATTCACTTCTCTGTCAGTCATCCATACATGTGTCTTTATTACATTATTATATCTGCCAATGACTGGTCTTTCTCTTAATTTCTAGCCTCCCATTTCCAAATGTCTCTAGACATTTACAACTGAATATCTCTGCAATGTATTTAACTTGCTAACTATCTAACATACAATCTTCTCCACCTCCTCAATTCCTCTTGACCTTTTTTCCTTCCTGTTATTTTTCCCACATTTCTTTCGGGAACACAGAAATCTTGAATTTTTATCATAACCCTCTCTCTTGTCTTTCATAATCAATGAGTAGAAAGTTATTATTCCTTGATGATACCACTCTATATTTCTTTCCCTGGTATTATTGTTTAATCAGCAAATATTTACTGAGTGTCTAGTATTTAGCCAGTGCTTTCTTATTTCTGTTTTCCAGTCTCTAGTCTGTTCCTGGCCAGTCAACTCAACAGTGATGCCAGGTGTATCTCCTGAATATTCTATTCTAATTTTGTCATCTCCATGCTTAGAAACTTTTCATGGCTTCACTTTGCCTACTGCAAAATGTATTTCTTAACAGAGTACTCTGTGGAGTCCTCAGGGCTCCGTGGAACTCCTTAAGGGAACTGAAGCTTGTGAATAACATAGGAAGAAACAATTTCCTATAGATGCTCTGCTCTCATTTCACAATTTTTCATAACAAAGCTAAAAAGTTTTGAAAACTAGTACTATAAATTTAACCTGGCATTTAATGCTATCTTCAACCAAACTTTAACTGACTTTACAGCCTGATCTGCTGTAAGCTAACTATAGAGCACTCACTTTGTAACTAATTAGACTACTGGTTTTCTCCCGTGGAAATCAAGTATATCACCTTTCTATGCATCTGCTCACACCATTATCTCTTCCTACAAAGTCCTGCGCTCATTCTCTCACAGTTGAGTTCTATATCCAGCTTTAAAAAGCTACTTCATTGAGAGGCTGAGGCAGGAGGATTGCTGTGAGTTCAAGGCCAATGTGGGCTATATAGTGAATTCAAGGCCAGACTGAACTACATAGTGAGACTCTGTCTCAAAAAACCCAAACAAAACAAAACAAAAGGTACTTCAAATTTCACCACCTCTATTCAGTTTCAGGAAAAGCTTTCCCTTTTATGGAAGTCTATGTACTTTGTTTCATGAATCTTTTTGGCACTTATTGTATACCTGCTTGATTTTGTTACTCGTATTCATGCCTTGTATATATCTGGCCTCCTTGAAGGCAAAAATGATGCTCTAAACATCTTTCTACCTTCTATTGTCCCTAACATAGTCCCTCACGTCTAGTAGGCAATGGATAGACATTTGTTGATTGGATAATGAAATGTGCTTTCCTGTGGTCTTGCCCAGGAGGGGTCAGTATAAGTTCCTGTTGAAAAAGAGAGAAAAAAAAGAATACAAGGAAGAATTGGTAACAAAGATTTTGTAAATAAGGAGGGAGGAGGGGTTGAAGGGAGGGGAGGGGGCTGGGAAAAAGAGAAGCAGCAAGATGTATCATGTACAAGTACGAATTCCCTATGATGAATGTTATCAATGTGTATATCTAAAATGCGCTATTAAAATAAAATTTTAAAAAAGAGATAATAGAGGGTATATTTATGTCAAGGCCATAAGAGGAAAGAATGAGGGATATGAAAAGGTGAAAGAACAATACTTAGGGAGAAAAATCAGGCTTTCTTACTTATCCATTAGTATCCAAGAAGATAGAAAAAGTAAATAATAATTCTCATCATATTGTCTTCACTTTTTGCACCTTTTTTTAGGGGAGTCACATGGAAGACATCAACTCATTCAGGCTGCCAGCATCCTGGAGATAATAAGGGCTGCTATGTTTGTTGTGGAGATAAGAAAACTTGAATCATAAATGATTTAAACAAGCATACATGAAAACAAATAAAGCATAAGCTGCCAAGTGCTAATTGTAGGAATTTCATTCCCACTTTTGTGACTCCTCACTTTTTGTGACTTTCCCTACTATAAAATTTTTTTTGTGCATAAAAAAAATCATATCAACTTCCCATTTTCCTTAGGATTAGCGTAGCCCCCTTTAAACCCTCTTTATACACTTGACAACATCAGTGATAGGTATTCTTTGAGTGCTCATGAGTGAAGATAACAAAGCACCCGTTTTAACACGGAAAACTCCAGATCTCACCAAGGACCCAGCTGAAGCAGGAGTGCGAGTAGCTAAGTGCTGCAATGCTGATCGCAGTGCTCAGAGGGTGAAAGTGACTCCTTTAATCATGATTTTTGCTAACTTCTCTATTTTGTGCATGAAGGGCTGCTGCTGCTCCCCGTTGTATCGATGTAATGTTGGACTGTCAAGCATCCCTTGGCTATTTCCCGGCAGAACTTGTAGCTGGTGACAAGCTGTTGCTGAGAAAATGGATATTTTTCTGAATTCAGTTCTGCATGGAAACAGCTGACCAATTTCCATTCCTGTTATGTGCCTCTTTTGCTCTTGGTTGATTTTGAGTAATAGCTTCATGTCTGTAAAAAGGAGATTTTATTTTATTTGAAGTCTATTCAGAGATTTGATTCAACAAACCATACTATAGGTTTCAGAAAGTCTTGTCTGAACCTTCTAATAATAGATTTTCTATCTATTCTTCCTGAAACACTCTGTTCTTCACACCTACGCATGTAGATAATTTTGGTTTTTGCTGTGTTCTGTTTGCCATTTTGACCTGCTTTTTCAACTTGGGATATAAATAGAACAAAAATCTCTTATTTTCTGAATGACTTGAATTGCTACTTTCCTTCATTAACAGGAAGTCTGATGTCTTGTTGAAAATTTACTCTGCTCAGTCCAGTCTTTGTCCATAAGGTGTCGGTCTTATTTCTAAATATCAGGAAGGGAAAGAACTGAAGCCACGTGATGTCACTTTTAAAAAGTCGTCGGTCCTTGGTAAATCTGCGGATTCTTGTTCTTTTAGTCTATTCTGCTGCTATAACAAAATTGCATAAACTGGTAGTATATAAACGATAGAAATTTATTTTTCACAGCTCTAAAAAAACTAGGAAGTCCAAGATTAAGACTTTAGCAGATTTGGCATCTGGAAATGGTTCATTTCCTCGTAGACAAATGGCTTCAGGTTGTGTTCTCACTTGGGGGGAAGGACAAGTAAACCTCTCTGGGATTATTAGCATCAATGGTCCTATTCATGGGAGCTCTTCCTTCATGATCTGATCACTTCCCAGAGGCCCTACCTCCTAATACCGTCGCCTTGGGATTGGCATTTCAATATATGAATTCGTGGGAGGAGGACTCAATGTTTATAGAGTCCATTGCACTTGTTCATCCTATTTGGTGTTGCTGCTGGGGCAGGTTCCTTCTGAAGCTGCAGTTGTGTCTCACGTCTAACTCACAAGTTATAGCAGGTGCGATATTATAATATTTAAATATTGGTATGACACAGGCATTGAATGATCAGACTGAACTGCAGCCATAAACAGCTGGTAGAGTAATGTAAGGTACAGGCTGACTATTAGTCCCGCACAATAGTCCTTTTGGTTTCTATGTCCATGGTCTAACCACCCCCCATACCCACGCTGTGCCGAAGTGGCCGACACCAGAAAGGCCTCCAGCCTGTTCTGCATGCTACACAGAGCCTGCTGCCCTCAAGGAGTGGGGTCACCATTGTAGACGCCACTTTCTCCAAGGTGCTTTACTTCAGGGATTTTATTTTTACTTTTATTAACAACAAGTTTATCTCAAATCTTAGGGAGTAGGGATGGTATTTTTCACTTTGAGAAGAAGATATTTATTAGCATCCTAGGGTTGCTATATGACAAATACCATGAGCTAGGTGGCTTAAGACAACAGGCTTTCTCTCATAGGTTTTGAAGCCAGAAATCCAAATTCAAGGTGTTAGCAAGGCCATTCTCCCTCTGAAACCTATCAGAGAACCCTTCCATGCTTCTTGCTATCCTGTCATTTGCTACCAATCATCGTATTTCTTGCCTTGTAGTATTTAGTCTCAGCTTTCATCCTCTCATGATATCCTCCTGTCCTGTGTCTCGTCTCTGTGTCTCTCTGTCATTTCTAATAGAGAAGCTTATGTTGGCTTAAGGCCAATATACTCCAGTATGACTTCATGTTAAGTAATTACATCTACACTGACCTTATGTGTTAGTGAGCTTTCTGTAACAAAATGAATTTAAAGGAGGAAACATTTATTTTGACTCACAGTTTCAGAGGCTTCAGTCTAAGGTCAGTTGACTTCACTGCTTTGGGTTTGAGTCAAGGCAGAATTATCATGGTGACGGGGGTTGTACTGGAGGAGAAGCTGCTTACCTCATGGCAGAAAAGAAACAAAGAGAAAGAGAGAGAGAAAGAGAGAGAGAGAGAGAGAGAGGAGGAAGGGGCTGGGTACAAGATATATCCTTCCAGAGCATGCCTCCATAACCTACTTCCTCTTACAGTTTCTGCCTTTTCCCAATAGTTCATTAAACTGTGAATTCATCAATGGATTCATCCATTAGTGAAGTCAGAGCCCTTGTGATCCAAAAGCCCACCTCTGAACATTGCCATATCGGAGACCAAACCTTTAACAGATGAGCCTTTTAGGGAATATTCTAGATCTAAACTTATTTCCAAATAAGGTCACTGTTAATGTTTATGTTTAGATGCCCCCCACCCAAAGCCTCACGTGCTCCTGAGTGGAACTGTTGGGCGGTGATTGGATCATGTGGCATGTAATGATCAGTGGATTAGTCCACTGATGAGTTTATGATTGACTTTCAGTTGGCAGGTGGGGATCTGGTCAAAGAGGTAGCAAAGTGGGAGCATGGTCTGGAAGAGTTTATCTCTTTCCTACTCCCGCCTTCACACTATATCTGCTTTCCAGGGGCTGTGCCCCAAGTTGCTTTTCCTATGAAGCCCACCTAGTATCAAGGGGTGTCATGGGGTGTCATGCCCTCCGCCTTGCTTCCCTGCCTTGGAGCCAGCTGACTATGAACTGAAACCTCTACAAACTGTGAGCCAAAATAAACCTTTCCTCCTTAGAATTGTGGGTGTTGGGTATTATGTCTCAGTGACAAGGAATGTGACTAAGTCAGTTACATTCTGAGATATTTGGAGTTAGGACATCAATTTATCTTTTAGGAGGGGATACAATTCAAACTATAATAGTTTCTGTACTCTTCCTCTATTAAGTAAGCCTCTTCTTCCCAAAGCGCTTCTTAGAAGCAGCCCTGATACCAAGATACAGAACACGTTGTCCTGTAAGCTTAACCTGGTGTAAGAGATTCCTATCTGCCCTGCATTTTCATAAGTCACCTAACCATGTAGGAAACTGATAAGACAAAGAAGATTTTCTCCAAGAAGACCTCTGCTGTTGCCAGTAAGGGAACTTGTCTTGGGAGAAAACAGACAAACAAACAAGAAAACCATATCCCCTGTACATATTAAACTCAGTTATCCAAGAAATTTTTCGCTACAGGAAGGCAGGGATCCTGTGCTTCCAGATCAAATCGCTGCTGTCCCGGCTCAGTAGAATCTAAGAATGTCAATAGGTCTCTTATTTTTTTTATTAAGGAAGTTAGATTCAGAGAAATGCAGTGACTGTCAGGTGACTCAAATAAGTGGCACAATTGTGATTATGAATCTTCATCTGTTTGTAACTCTGATCACTAGACCAAACTGAATTCCACTGCTCTTTCAAGACCCAACTACTTGTGAAAACCCTCAACTTTGGAGACAGTGTTCTTTGTCTTCCAGACCATGGGTCTAAGAAAATGAGGTTAAAATAAGACGATAAAAAGCTTGAATGAAAACTGAAGAATTTGGATCTTATTAGGCAGGAAAGTTTTTTTTTTCTTTTTTAAAGAAGAATGATGCCATCTGTATTGGACTTTTGGAAAATTAATCTGAGTGTGAAGTATATTCAAATGTGATAGAGGATAATCAGAGAGATCCATCAGGAAGCCTTTAGGGAAGTCCAGGAAAGAGAACTAAGGAATGACCCAGGACATTTGCAAAAGTCAAGCATGGTTCCAAAGTTTGTGCTTTTAGAATATAATGCTTTAAAAATAGGGAACACACAGGGGCTGGTCTTGGGAGGGAAGGGTAATTCAATGGTGAAGGCAAAGAACATGATACCCTGGTGAAGTATTCTGAAGGACAGTTTCCACTGAAAGTACTTACCTTTCAGAATGAAGAGACAGAGATTTTAAACTTGGCTCTAGAGACTCAACTTGCAACTACTATGACTTACTTCCTCCAAAGAAACAAAGTCAGCATAAGAAGAGCTGAGGTGATGACAATTACCAGTTGCCAAGTAGGGTAGGAGGCCAAGTTCCTCTAAAGCTACTTCCTTAGGATGAGAAAGAGACCATGTGGATTTATATCCCATCTCTGTGATTACGTGCTTAGGAGGAATAGATTACATTACTTAAGCTTACTGAAAAGAGCTTTGCTTTTTAGAGATGCTGTAATAAAAGTGTTAGCAAAGATACCAGTGTTATCAGAGCATCCAGAGTGTTCCTATGAAAACATGAACCACATTCTGTCATTGCTGTGCTCAAAACCATCCTGTGGCTTCCCAACTCAGAGTAAAAACTGATCTTCTTAGTAGCCTGCCAGACTCTACCTTCTGGCTTTTCACCTCATCTGCCGTTCCAGTCTGCATTTCCTAGTCTGCTCCAGCCACCCTCTACTCTCCTGGCTGTCCCTTGAACACTCAGGCGTACTCTCTTCACTGGAAACAACCCACCCCATAGTTTAGCTCAGCAATTCATTGGTCTGACATCCCACTTAAGTCTTCTCTTTCTCCCGTATATAAAATTAGACCCTCTGGTTCCTCTTTTCTACCATTCTAGTTATCTATTGCTGTGTAGCAAATCATTCCCAAAACGCAGAGGGTTAAAACATCAGAATCATTTTATTTTCATGGTCTCTGAGGATCAGAAATTCTCTCAACTGAGAGGTTCTGACTTTAGGATCTCTTGTAGGACTACAGTTAAATGGTGGCCAGACCTAGAACAATGCAGGTTTTAGCAGCTGGAGCTGGCTGCATGTAGTCTCTGGTCTCTCCATCTGATCTCCCTTCAGGGGCTAGTTTGAACTTCCTTGCAGCACGTTGGCCTCAGGACAGTGGACTCTTTACATAGTGGCTTCACAGGTATTTCCACAAGCAGGGTGGCAGCTATAGTGTCTCATGTGATCTAATTTGGAGTTCACATACCATCCACTTCCACCACTCTACTTGATTAGTCACAAAAGCCACCTAGTGTCAAGGGGTGAGAAGCTAAGTCCCACCTCTTGATTACAGGAGGGTTGCAGTCACATTGTAACAAGAGCCTGCTGGATGGGAGGTACTATTGCCAGGTGAGAAAAACATTTGCCACCCCTGCTTCACTCTCTGGAGCACTCGGCAGCACCTCTATCAGGTGCACATCTATTAGAAATTTTCTGTGTCATCTGTCTTCTGCACTAAAATGTCAGCCTGTTTTGTTCCCTGTTGTATCCAGAGAGCCTCCCACAGAGCCTGGCATGTAGTGATATTCAATATAACTTTGCTGAATGAATGAACTTTGTCTTTTAATCCCAAATATAGGTATCTAGGTTAGATATTAATATAATCATTTTACAGATGAGGGAAATGGAGCTCAGGAAGGCTTGCAATTTATTCAGGATCCTAAGCTACAAAGTGGAAGAACCAGGATTGAAATGAGTGTCTGTTTTTTCCAGTCTTCCAGGCTGCACCACTAAAGACTCCCTCTACCTGCACCTCCACCCCTACACAGAGACGCACGCTAGCCCAATCCACTAGCAGGCAAAATTCAATTTTTCCCTAGTTGGTTGCACTCAAGCTGAAAGCAAAGCAATTGCACTTTAAATCCCCTTATAGAAATATTTCAGAGCATGTTCAGGAGTAACCATCATGCTTGGCGTTTAGATCTTATTTCTGGTTTGTTACAAAAAGGTAATTAAATGAAAGGTTAGGCAGGTTTTCAAATGGCCAGCTCAAATTTTTGGCTTAATTTTTGCCTTGCTGTCTGTGTAGGCATTTCACCAATATTTACCACTGTTTCCCTTAGGGAATCCTCGGGTCTGTGATATTTGAAGTAATAAAGCTTCAGATCTGTGATATTTGAAATAATAAAGGCTCTCTATTGGCTCTTTAAAAGGCCTTGGTAAAACTGTACCATTAACATTCACAGTGCCTCCTTTATGAGACCCGATTGCACTTATTTCCATATTCTTCACTGTTTTTCCAATGAGGATCTCACATAATAGTGTTTGAAGGCTAGAGACTTCAAAGCAGATTCTCTACCATTTTTATCTTGAAAATATTCAATATTTGTATAATTAAAATGAAGTCTTTAGAGAAAATGACAACCCAAATAATCTTAAATGTACCTCCCAGAAAAAAGCTGTCAAAATGACATTTAGTTGTAGAGTCACATTCTCTAAGGCCTTTGCTTCTCCTCTGATTTCTTGTAATCTTTGAAGGTTATGTCATGACTGACTTCAAATCGCTTTTTAAATTATTATGGCCTCTTTAAATGTGAGTTCTAAGGGTAAGGGGATCTATTTTTTCTTTGTCCCAGATTCTGTCTACTGCAGTGTTACCAAGGATTTTAAACAACGAAAGCTGAAAACAAAATCTTCCTTGACTCTGGTTTTCCTGCTAGCTAACATCCTATTTTTTTTCTTTTTGCACTAAAGGTTTAAAAGCATCTCTTATGCCCTCTGCTTCCCTTTTCTCATCTGCTAAATAGTATGGCACAGATTAACAATACCCTCCAACTTAATTGGCAAATCTAAGGGAACCTGTCAAGTTCTCTTTTTAATTGGCCACCTCCAGTCTACCTCCACAGCCTTGACACTGTGCCTTGCACCTTCATCAGTGTTCAAGGATCCCCTTATCTAGGATGTCTTCTGAGTTAGTATCATAATGCATCCATCTTTGTACACAGGGCTTCCTGGGACTTCAGTGGAGAAGGAAGCAGCTGGAGGTGCTAGAGGTCTGTAGCTAAGAGAACTGACTCATCTCCAGGCCTCAGATCTGCAGAGGGGAAGCTCATGGTTTGACACTTAGAATCCACAAAGGCTTGGATAACTTGTGCTGGACCTTGGCCAATACCAGTGCATAGGTCCAATCCAGTGTTTAATGGGGATTTTCAAGCAATGGCTGTACTCACTCGAAACTTTTTTTTCAAAGAGTAAACTCTGTGTTGGGCATTATGCTAGGCACTGAGGCTACTAATATAATTAAGACATTGTAGTTTTTCTTAAATTGCTCATTGGGTAAGAGACACTGGTAAGAGTAATAGATCTATCATCTATTGGTGATAGATAGGTGATATATATGTATATATCTCTATCTATATATATATGGATATAGGTAATGCAAATATAGGTATGTAATTCAACAATGGTATCCATATTGGCCATGGAGATAAATATTATAATCAGTTGTTCTTTTAAAGGTTTGATATAGGCTTGATTAGGTATTATAGTGGAGAAGCATGGTATTGCTTTTCACAATTAAGCATGTAAATAAATAAATAAAATACATTAGTAAGTGCATTTTCCAAATGTAAAGCACTACTAGAAAGCCTGGGAACTCTTAAAACCTTGCCATGCTGTGTCCTCTTAAACCTTCTATTTTATGGTATATTGCACATGCCCTTGCCTACACAAAAACCACTTCTTTTTTTTTTAACTTCTTGGCTTGTTTATACTTCACACCCTTCCATTTCTAATCATTTACTCTCATCCATTAATTCTCCCATCCAGAGTGAAACAAAAATGCAAAATATATAATTAGGAAGAGCAGATTTTTGACAGGCAGTATTGAAAAGTGAAAAGAAATAGCCAAGATACATATGAGAAACAACAACAACAAAACAATCATTTTACACTATAACAACTTCCACCCATACATCTTAAAAAATATCGATAGCAACCAAAAAATCTTATTGGCAACATGTTCAGATGTTTAAAAAAATATTTTAATTTGAGAAGGAGCCCATTTGGGTCATTTAGATCCTAAGAACAGAAATTGGTCTATTAATTCTGTTTCCTGGCTTCAGGGTATAGAGGAGACATGAATTCAATTAGCACCTTGGTGTTTTCTTTACCCTTCATTTCAGCAGAGGAGGTGCTTCACATGCACAGTGGTGTCAGGTCACATCAAAAGAGGAGGAAACAGTTTCTTGGTTTTTAAGAGGCGCCCATTTTGTTCCACTCTAATTAATACAAGGGCTAGTGCATGACTTGGGGAGCGGGCAGGGGCTTTGAAGGCAATGCACCACAGCTCTCTGTCAGGCTCTGGGCAGGACTTGCCCTTCCCCCGAGTCTGTGCTGGTAGAGATGGCTCAGGAAGGCAGCGGACTCAGAGTCCTAGCCAGCCTATGCCAGAAAAATAGCATTCTCAGACTCTCCCACTTCCTTCTATATCAGAAATGCAAAGTTGATTATTTTAGTTGGAATTTAGAAAAGAATTTATTTTTATTATACATTTGAATAATGATTATATTTATTGTGGGGTGTAATGACACCTCTTAATTCTTTTTTCTTCCCCTCTTTCTCCCCTCCCTCCCTCCTCCTTCCATTTCTTGGTTCTCTTCCCATTTGCAGAAGTTCTATTTCCATTTCTTCTTTCAATTCTTTTTTTTTTTATTCCCTTTCCCTACCTTCCGTAAAATTCTTTTAGCACCAGTAACAAGCTTGCTTATAAAGACAGCTACTTGAAGGTGCTAGAATAACTCCAGTTTACGAATTCTTGGAGGAAGCCAGAATAGGTTGTGTCACTGCTGAATGTTCCCTCTACCAATGAACTCTTGTTTTCTAGTGAAGAAACAGAGGCCCTCAGAGGTAAACTATCTTAACAAGGGTGAAATGACTTACTTAGTGCTCTAGGCCTTTTATTAAGCACCGAATTCTCCATCCATTAATAAATGTCTCCAATAAAAGGAGGTTCCCTGGTGTACTAGCTCTAACTTGTCCTCTTCAAAGAGCCTGGGTCCCATACAACATCTAGGAAGACTTTTCTACCACCACCAAGATGACAGAGCCTAAAGTATGACATTGTACAGCTCATGTCCCAGTAGCAGTAGTGTGTCTGAGCTTCAGCAAGGTCACTCAGGTTCTACATCTGCCCAGATGTTTAACCCATGTCCAGAATGCACTTCATCCTGGTTAATTGAGCATAAGGCCTTATGGAAGCTCAGAGATTAATAAAATCATGAAATTACACTGATCCTATAAGTCATCACTTTGGAAAAATTTTAAAATGTGGGTAAGCTCTGGGGCTTTTCTTGGGATAGACGTCACAAAGGCAAAATTACTGCAGAGGCCTGGCTTAGAGCATAGAGTGGTTCTGGTTGGGAATAAAGCAGTTATGGCTGGGGGTGGGAAGTGGGAGCCATTTCCAGCTGGAGTGTGCATATGTGCCTGTTTTAAAGGGGGCAGCTGCTACTCATTTCCAGCTAATTGTGTTCTGATGAACAAATGCAGACCCAGTGTGGTCAATACTAAAGATTTCTCAGGAAAAGCCAGAAATTTGTTTTTATGTAAAGTCTCTCAAATTTCTGAAAGGATTGCCTAGGCCAAATGTTCCCAGCTCAGTTTGCAGTCCCTCACTCAGCTGGAGTATAGAGCAGTCACAAAAAATACTGCAAGGTGCCTTTCATGGTAATTCTTTTTCATTTCATTTCATACCTTCCTACTTCCTGCCTCCCTTTAACCTTTCTTCTCCCCGTCCCCCACCCCAGTTTGTGATCAATGGATATCCAGGGAAGGGACTTGGAGTATCAGTTACTGGCACATTACAGATGACCTTGAGATACACTCCTCTTGTGGTAAGCACTTCAATGTAGATTTTTAACTTTAAACAAGGCAATATTTGTAATTTTCTTTTTTCAGGAAAGAGCTATATTAGTTTTAGTCAACATTTCAAGGCTGAGATACATTAAGAGAGTTGTGTGCATTGCACAGTAAAGAATTCCATTTTGAAGTGAGTGAAAAAAGCCTCAGTAGCACATGAAAGTCACTGCCTGGAGGGTTGCATTAGTATTAAAACTGGGTTAGAAAAGGGACCAAATAGGCTAGCTATTAAAAGGCCTCCATATGACTCTCTCCCTCCCTCTTTAGAAGATAATGTGAGTATCTGTACAATAAATAGAGAGTAGCCTGTTGTATTTAAAACATTGCCTCTTATACAAGCATCAGGAACTGAAAATCAAATATCAACGTTGGGAGTCAATGAGAGATGAGTACCAGGAGGAATAAATGGGTAAGAGGAAGAAAATCTGGGGTTATCCAGGAGAACAATTCAAAACAGGAGAACCAGTAGACCACAGCATCAGGCCAGAGGGCAATATCACATGCCTGCTACGTTTTGACTGTGCCCACCAATGTTCATGTGTGGGAAACATAATCCCCAATGCAACAGTCCTGGATCTTTAAGAGATAATTAGGTAATAAAAGCTGATCTGTCATGGACGATGGGACTGGGATAGTAATGATAAGAGTAGATTTCTAATAAAAGGATAATTTCAGCCTACTTCTCTCTTATGTGGATATGCTTTTGTCTTTCTGCCTTCTGCTGTGGTATGTCACATCAAGAAGGTGCCCACCAGATGTGGACCCCTTAACCTTGAACTTCATACCCTCCAAACCTTAAGAAGTAAACCTCCATTCCTTCTAAATTATCCAGCCTCGGGTATTCTGTTATAGCAGCAGAAACAGACTAAGACAATGTATTATTATAAGAGCTCACTTTGGAGTACAAAATAAGAAAGTAAGTAAAATCAATAGGAAATGATAAGAGGTGTCTGGGAAGATGGTGGAGTGGTAAACAGCAACAAATCAACTCCTCTGAGATTCAGAATCCAGACACTAGAAAATAACAATTTGGGGAAGAAAAGAAAGAGAGAGGTGGATCTCCAGGACCCAGGAAGAAGCCGAAGGGAAAATTGGAGCCTGCAGAGGAAGGGAAGAGACAGATCTCAACACAGACAAGGCAGTAGCCAACTGTACTTTCTCTCTGGCTCCTGGCTCACAGTGTGAAGAGGAAATTCGAATCTAGAGACACAGTGAGGGCAGGTGACTCTGGAGGCCTCCAAGAAAACACACCAATGGAATAGAGCAGCGAGTGTTGTACACTACAACAGCTGGTGAGTGACTCTAGTCAAAGCAACTGTCATGTCCTATGGAGAGGTTCTTGGGAGGGGCATTTTAGGGAGGGGCACACTGAACCTAAGACTCAGAGCAACCGTGGGTTGGCTTCATCTCAGGGCTCCCAGTGTTGACATCCCATAATAACTGGGTGAAAGACAACCACAAGAGATGTCCAGGGTCAAGGAGCCAAGGTCAGGCCATGAGACACCCAGAGTGTTATAGGCTGAACAACTCAGGGCCTAACCCCAGAATCAGAGACCAGGGTCAGCCTGAACTGCTTTTGAGTTGAAAGCACTAGAATTGACACCCTGCCCTATTCCTACTACAGGATTGCTAGGATCATCCAGCATAGATGTGGGCTCTGTCTGCTCCTTTGTATACCAGTGACAGCAGAGACATACCCTGAATTGGACACTACCACAAAACAGTAGACCCCAGGCTTAAAATCACAGAAAAATCCTTTTTTCTTTGCTATTTTTTTCTTCTTGATTGTTTTTTCTTTCTCATGAGAGTGAACATTGTTTTTAGTTTTGTTTTGCTCTTTTCTTCTTCTTCTTTCTTTCCCTCCTGTCTTCTTCACCAGTTTCCTGAAACTTGGGTAATCTTCCTTTGTCTTTTAGCCTTGCCCCTAATCTTGTTCTCTTCTTTTATTTCTCTAGTTTTTCTTCTTATCCTTTTAAATTTTCTCCCCTGAGAGTAAATCACTCTATTGAGAAGCTATTTACTGTATATAATTTTCTGATTTGTATTATGCTTTGTTATGTAAATCTAAATGTTACATAACATTAGATAGAGAAAAAAAATAGAGAAGCTTAGGAAGGTGATGGAAACCATGAATGCCCAACATGGGAAAGAGCTGGATTTTATAAAACAGATTCAGATATCAAGGAGATTAAAAATTCTACTAAAAGTATAGGCAGAAAAACCAACCAATGTGAAGATAGAATATCAGATCTAGAAGACAGGTTTGTGGTTGGTGATCATCAAATGAAAGACTTATTTAAAATAGCAAGCAACCATGAAAAATCAATCCATGAGCTGCCAGATGATGCAAAGAAGAGTAACATAAGATTAATCAGAATCAATGAAAAAACAGAAAATAGCACAAAGCACATAAAAAATCCTGCCCGCGGAAGTAGTGACAGAAAACATCCCAAACATGGAGAAAGAATTGTACATATCGATAAATGAGGCTTACAGAACTCTTCTGCCTATATTTTTAGTAGAGCCACAGCAGACTTCTCAAAACAAATCCTTAAGTGAAGAAGATCTTGAAGTATTTCAAGCCCTAAAACAAAACAACCTCCAACACAGATTTATGTACCTTGCAGAATTATTGTTAAAAATTGATGGGGAAATAAGATACTCCCGTGATAAAGAACACCTGAAGAAATTCATGACCGCCAAACCAGCACTTCAAAAGGTTCTGAAGGGTATTCTAGAAAAAGACAGTGAAGACAACAATTTGCCAGGCATGGTGAGAAGCACTCAGGAGGCTGAGGCATGATGATTGCTGTGAATTTGAGGCCAGCCTGGGCTACATAGCAAAACCCTGTCTCAAAAAACAAAAACAAACAAACAAACAAAAAGACAACAATTCCATGACTCCCAATAGAATGAATCCACCAAGAAAGGCAAACAATTAAATAGAAGAGAAAGAAAGGGAATCAACAATAGGAAAACAGGGGCTGGGGATTTAGCTCAGTGCTTGCTTAGCAAGTACAAGGCCCTAAGTTCGATCCCCAGCACCAAACAAACAAACGAAAAATAGGAAAACAATATGAAAAGAATAAGTCAATACAGTTATAACCATTAATGTAAATAGTCTCAGTTCACCAATCAAAAGAAACAGATTGCCAGAGCAGATCAAAAAACAAGATCCAGCAATATGCTGCATACAAGAAACACATTTAACTCAAAAATAAATTCATGGACTGAAAGTTAAGGGATGGAAAACAATACTCCATGTGACAGACACCCAGAAAAAAGCAGGAGTAGCTATTCTATTTGCAGAAAAAAGTGGATTTCAAGTAAAGGCAGATCAGAAGAGATAAATAAGGTCACTATGTACTTGTTAAGGAAACAATCCAAGACGAAGAGATAACAATCATAAATATATACATGCCAAATACCAGCACACCCAACTATATGAAACAAATATTAATGGATATGAAAAATCAGATAAGCACTAATACAATTATAATGGGACACCTCAATACCCACTGTCATAAATAGATCAACCAGACAAAAAAATCAATAAATATTGGAACCAAAGCAATCCTTGATCAAATGGTCTTAGTAGACATCTGCAGAGTGTTCCACCTAACAACAAAACAATACACATTCTTCTCAGCTACCCATGGGATGTTTTCCAAAATAGACATTCTCCAAAATAGAAATACTAGCTCATAGAACATGTTTAAATAAATGCAGAGGAACTGAAATTATCCCATGCATTATCAGATCACAGTGCAATGAAATTGGAAATCAAAGGCAAAAGATAACACAAAAACTTCATAAACACATGGAAATTTATTAAAACCCTCCTGAACAAACAGTGGGTCATAGATGAAATTAAAGAAGTAACTAGATAGTTTCTACAATTAAATGAAAATACAAATACAACATACTGGAATTTATGGGATACAATGAACACAATCTTATGAGGGGAATTTATAGTGGTGAATTCCCGTATCAGAAAAACAGAATGAGCTCAAATAAACAATGTAATGTTGAACCTCAAACTTCTAGAAAAAGAAGAGCAACTTAAGCCCAAAGCTCATAAAAGGGAGGAAATTATAAAGATCAGAGCAGAAATTAATGCAATTAAGACTCAGAAAATAATACAGCGAATCAACGTGTCTTTGAAAGATTAAATAAAATGGACAAACCCTTAGCCAACCTTATCAAAAAATGTAAAGACTCAAATCCATGCAATTAGGAGTGAAATGGGTGAAATCACAACAGATCCTGAAGAAATCCAGAAGATCTTCAATACCTACTTTGAGAACCTGTATTCTAATAAGATGGAAAGCACAGAAGAAATGGAAAGATTCCTAGATTCACATGAATTACCAAAGCTGGATCAAGAAGATGTAAACATTCTAAAAAGCCCAATATTAGTCAGTGAAATTGAAGTAAAAACCTACCAACAAAGAAAAGCCCAGGTCCTAACGTCTTCATTGCTGAATTCTACAAGAAATTTAGAGAATATCTAATGCCATTACCCCTGAAACTTTTCAGTGAAACAGAAAGGGAAGCAATACTCCCAAACTCATTCTTGGAGGCAAGCATTACACTGAAACAAAAACCAGAGAAGGATCAACCAAAAGAGAACTAGAGGCCAATCTCCCTAATGAACACCTAATGAACATAGATTCAAAAATCTTCAATAAAATACTGGCAGTCTGAAAGCAGCAAATGATCAAGACAGTTACACACCATGACCAAGTAGGATTCATCCCACAGAGGCAGGGATAGTTCAACCTATATAAAGCAATAGATGTAATATGTCACATTAACAGAACCAAGGACAAAAACCACATAATCATCTCAATAGGCACATATACACAAAAATATTTGGCAGAGTTAAGTTTATGATAAAAACCCTACAGAATTCACGATATCACCCATTTATGTTAAAAACCCTACAGAAAATTGGAATAGAAGGTCTTTATCTCAATCTTGTAAAAGCTACCTATGACAAACCAAAAGGCAGCATACACTAAATGGTCAAAACCTGAAAGTTTTCACTCTAAAATCAGGAACAAGATAAGGATGTCCACTATCACCACTTCTATTCAGTATAGTTCTGGAAACATTAGCCAGAGTAATTAGGCAATAGGGAGAAATAAAAGGAATTAGGATTACAAAGGAAGAAGTTAAATTATCCTTATATGTTGATGACATGATACTGTACATAGAAGACTCCAAAAACTCCACCAAAAGACTTCTAGATTTAATAACCAAATTCATTAACATAGCAGGATACAATGTCAGCACTCGAAAATCAGTAACATTCCTGTACACAAATAACAAACTCACTGAGAGAGAAATTAGGGAAAGCACACCTTTCACAATAGCATTTAAAAAATGACATATTTAGGAATCAATCTAACAAAAGAAGTAAAAGACCTTTATATTGAAAACTATAATACTCTGAAAAAGGAGATTGAAAAGGTTGTCATAAAATGGAAGGATATCCCTTGTTCTTGGGTAAGAAGAACCAATATAGTGAAAATGACCATACTTCCAGATTATTATACAGATTTAATGCAATCCTAATCAAAATACCAATAGCATACCGCACAGATCTAGAGAAAACATTCTTAAAATTCATTGGGAATGAGAAGAGACCTAGAGTAGCAAAACCAACTGTGGGCAACAAAGGCAAGGCAAGGGGCATCATAATTCCCAACCTGAAATTACACTACAAAGCTACTGTGATAAAAACAGGATGGTACAGGCCAAAAAAAAAAAAAAGGACTCTAGGGTCAATGGAACAGATGGAACAGTTGCAGAAACAACTCCAAACACACTCAGCTACCTTATCTTTGACAAAGGGGCCAAACACCTTTACTGAAAGAAAGACAGCCTCTTTAATAAATGGTGCTGAGAAAACTGGCTTTCCACATGCCAAAGATTAAATCTAGACCAGTATCTCTCACCACAGAGAGAGAGCCTTGACTTGTAGCATTTGCTTATTTCCATGATGGAAACACTCCAACCATAACTGGTTTTCAAGCTGACGTCATGCAGTTGCTGAAAAGCAGAGTTGGAAAGCAATGTGCACACTTGTGCCCTGGCTAGGGGGAAGAAAGTGGAAATCAACAAGGTCAAAGAAAACTCAAGATCTTCAGGTGCTTCAAGTGTAAGGGGTGATGAAGGCTAAGGAGTGGCTGTGCTAGGGTGGCTGGATGAGACTGACCACAGAGATCATGAGATGGAAAAGATGAAAACAGAGATTAAAAACTCCCCTCCCCAATCTAGGAAGGTGATGAAGGGAACAGGGAGGAGGTTAGAGTTCAGGTCTAAAAGCCACAGAAGCAAGTATGACACTGTGATTGAGGTCAGCACGTGTTACAGTGAGATGTCACGTGGTATGTGGAACATCATTCATGCTGAGTATGAAGACAGATAAGACGACGTTCTTGTCCGTTTAGTAGGGGAGATGAGGCCTGTGTATGCATAATGTAGAATGCCATGTGAGTGGTACAGATTAGGTGTGTTAAGGATGAAAAGATGAGGCTCTTAACAGTAATGAGATGCCATGTATCTGAGCCCTTACCATGTACCTGGTGTTGTGTTCAGTGCTTTATCTGCATTCCATTTAATCTTTAATCTGCATTAATCTTTAGAACATCCATTTTACAGATAAGGAAACCGAGTCAGAAAATTTAAATAACTTATCCAAGGTCACACAACTGGCTGTGACGGAGCCAAACCTGGCACATAGGTCTTTCGAGCACCCAAAACCTGTCCCCTAACCATGCTACTATACTGCTTCCCCTGGAATATAATACTTGGACGGAGACAAGGGTTGGCATAATAAGAGATTCAGAGTTTCTTTTTTTAAAAAAAATAATTCAGCTTGAATATTCCTAAAGAGTGAATTCATGTTTTTAAAAATTTCCCTTGTGCTTGCATGTGACATGTATTTTTAGGTTCTGCTGTTAGTGAGTGTATTTTTGTGTACTTGGATGGGCGAGTGGGAAAAGTTTCGCAGAGCTGTTTAAACAGAATGCAGGGGGCATGGCAGAGACTGTAAAATCCCTGCCATCTAAGGTCTTGGAAAAACCACAGAGACGTGTTCTCGATTTATTATTCTATGTACATCCTTGGATGAATGACTAGTTAAAGGTATTGTTAAAGCATTTTAAATGACCCACTTCCAGCAGTGAGCAAAATCACTTACTGTGCCAAGCCAACTGGCGTTTCTGAGATTATAAAACCACAAAGTGGGGAAAACCTTAAAACAGCTAAAGCAAAAACGATATGCGATCCAGAGAAGGAGAAAAATGCAGCTTTATTGTCTGCCTAGGCAGATGGCTGACCACTAGGAGGGCCTCAGTAATGTCCAGGGTAATTGGTTGCTGGGGTTTTTCTGGCAAGTATGGTTCAGACCTCAGCTTCATTGACAAGATCCTGGCTTGTTCTTTCCTAGGCTCTGCTTTCTGCCTCTTCCCTATGACCAGATCTGGTGGTTGATGTGAGCAGGCAATTGGAAAGAGACAGTTACCTTTACTTAAAACACTTCTCTGGAAATAAGGACGTGAAAAGTAATTAAGGACTGGATTTCCTAGCCATCTTTCTCTCCTGCATGTACAATTATCTGCAGATATAAAATTGTCTGCTTGATAATTATACCCTCCAAATGAGGGGCAAGTGGCTAATTATGCCCACATGTGGCCGATTGCACTCTCCATTAGCCAATTATGTGCACAATTATTTGTGCACATAAATAATTGCACTCATGGAAAATAGCAGCCCTCCTTTCAAATCTTCCTGCTTGGAGTGGCTCATGGAGTAACTGTCACACTGGAAATGTATTTGGTAGGGAGTGAAAGAGTATCAGATACGAGGAAATGTATAAGTGAGCAGAACTCACAGATGTGTGCTGCAACAAATGGCATTAGGAGCCAAAGAGAGCAGGAACATGTCTGACCATGGGACAGGCAGGGCCAGTGTGACGTAGGAAGCCTGCCTCTCAGGTTGGCCGGGCTGCTCAGGTGCAGTGACCTTGGGCAGGTCATCAATTTTACTTCGGGTCCCCTGGTTCTGCATACACAATGAGGATGATAATAATATCCGGTTCCTGGCACTATTGTGGGATGGAGCAGACAATTCAAAAGGAGTCAGTCTCCTTCTAGTCACAGTGTTTCATAAATATGAGCCATTATGTCAATTGGCAGATTTCCAACTGTGAAGGAATGGTGATTACCCTTAATAGCAAAGCAGGGGCACCAGTTTGGAGGGAGGGAGGACAAGAGGGTTGTTGCTCTGGTTCAGATGTTGCCACTGATGAGAGACCAGAAAATGATGTATAATCATTCAGAATTCAGCCAACAAACATCTATCAACTCTTACATGGTCTGGGCATTTGAAAACATGACAAACAACTGGATCCTACCTTAGGGGGTCCCTGAATATTGACCTGGGCCACATCCAGGGGGTCAGCTTTGTACTCTGGTCTGCTTCAACTGGCAAACGTGGGGAAGTTTCACCTCCCATCTAGGAATCCTGGCCTGGATTTTCGTAGTTTAACTGTCATTTCAATGATGGCAAATCTTGTGGGTTAGGGTTATTTGTAGTAACCTCAGAACTGTGGTTTTAAGCACAATGCTAACAAACGGTCTATGTCAGCATCCGGGGTGAGTCAGGGGCAAGACTATGACAGCCATCGCTGAGGTGTCGCCATTCTTATCGGACTAGCACAACTGTTTCCAGTACGGCATGACATTTTGACTTCCCTCCTTAAATTCATTCTCTAGGCCCTTCCTGCCTCTCCAGCTCTCCTGCTTGCCTGTGGCTTCATCTTCCCTTTCACATGTAGTAGACGAAGGCTCTCTGCTTCAGATGCAAACAAAGGTGCCACAGAGGCGGGCATGCTAAATTACTCGTGAAAGACAGGAGGCGTTTGTTAGATGAACAGGATGTCATGGTTGGGGCCCCATCGCAGGAAGTCAAGGTATGAAATAGCCCAGTGCAGTGTTTAGAGACTTTGCCTGGGTTTAAATCCTGGCTATGTGATGTTGGGCCAGTTATTTAATCTCTCTGTGCTTTTGCTCACTCATCTCTGAAATGGAAAGTATAATATGCCTGCCTCATGAAGTTATTTTAGAGGTCAAATTAGTACATATGTAACTGGAAGTATGGAGAATGATGACTAGCATAGAGTAAACATTGATTTTTTTTGCCCTTATTTTTATTACCTGGGTGAAAAATACACAAAAAGTCCCCCTAAGAAAAGTGATGAAAGTGTTTTTCAAATTTTAGCGTTTCTAAAAAAGCAAATACTTGGACCTTAGAAATTCTCAAGTAGGAAGTTGGGCCATTGCCCAACCATCTTTACCTTTAAAAAAGCCCCTCACCTCCCACCCCATAGGATTCTGGTGCAAGCGATCTGAGAACTGTAATTAGAGAAGTGGCCCTGACTGCATCCTGTCTGGCCTGGCATATCTAGCACCCAAGAAGAAGAGTCCAAACTCTTTTTGTCAAAGGTCTTTTGCTGGGTTTGCTGCTCACCGTGTCCTCTGTGATAATGAGATCCGTGCTTTGCTTCTGCACTGTCCTTCGAAACAGGGCTGCATCTTCGTGGTCCTGGTCAGATGTGTATCTGTTGGGCACTTTCAGCAGCTTCCTTCTCTAATTCTTCTATTTTTTTTAAGCGACTAGATTTAAAAAATAATAACAGTTTTATTAAGAGATGAATCCTATCTCTCTGATTCTGTAAATAAAAAAATCATAAGCTTTTGCACTTGGAGAACAAAGAACCAAAACTAAATGCTCCCAGCTCCAAGAGATTCACAGCAATAGAAATGGAGCTGGATTTCGGCCACAGTGCAAATATATTGATCTGTTGCTGGATGTTCTGCATTTTCCAACAAGAACTGGTTGTGTCTGCTGTTCTTCAGTGCTTAAGGAAGTGACTCTTCAAAATGCTAGTTTTTCAAGCCCAATTTTCTTAAATAAGAACATTCTAATTGTATCAAAAATTAAGACTGCTATGGGGTTACAAAGGGACCCAGTACCTGAGGGTTATATCACATGTCTTTCTTCTCAGGTGATGACTGGATGAGTGGACTTGTGTATTTCATAACATTTCTCAGGGTCCAAATGCTAAAGCAATTGCTGAAAAGATGGCATGCATATCAGATACTTTCAGAAGTATTTTTGGCATAAAAATGTTGATCATGTACAATAAAAACCGTTCTACTTTAATGCTATTGAGAAAGAAATTTGCTTTCTCCATGTCTACATCCTGATCTTCATGAAGACAAATTCATCTAAAAACCCACTAACGTCATCATATATGCTGTCCCTTAGTTTCACCCCTGAGAATGGCATTTACCTACTGCTGGGGCAGGTTTGGCTTCCAGCTGGAGAAACATTGTTCTAGTCAAAATTTGCATTCATGGCTTTCAAATGAGAACATTGTGCCAACAGAAAGAGCTCGTCAGGCTAGAGAAAGGGACTGGACCTAACAAGATGAAATGTGGTGAGGATAATCATGAAGCTAAACTCTAGGCCCAGAGATTCTAGCATCACACTTTGGAGGAGAGTGGAAATAAGCTTATGTTGGGGGGAACATCTCTGCCTGCCCAAGCAGCCCATTCCATTTGGACTGTTCAAACTGTTGGAAAGTTCTCCACAAAGCAGTTATGGACCTTCAACTCATTACTGCCGTGGTCTGAGAGTTCCAGGCTTACATGCCCTTGTTCCTCCTTGCTATAGTCTGCGTTTTAAGTATCTCCCAAAGGCCTGCGTGTTGAAGTCTTGACCACCACCCACCCATGATGCTAAGGGAGGTGGGGCAGAGATGTGGGACCTTTAGGAGATGGGGTCTGCTGGAAGGAAAGTACTAGGTCACTGGGGGTGTGCCCTCCAAGGGGACTATGGGACCCTGTCCCTTTCTCTCTCTCTCATTCATTTACTTTTTATTAGTATATTCTTGCAGTCCACAGCATTTACATTCCTTATGTGAAATTGGTAGATGTCCATCAATTTCTTTTTCTATCCCCTTTCCCTCTCTTCCATCTCTTGTCCCCCTCACATTTGAGAAAGATCTATCTCCCTGCTTCCTTGGATCTATCCTTAATTTTGCTCTTCATTTGCACTGCTCTTTCTTTTTGCTTCCTGGCTGCCATAAGGTAAACAGCTTCCTCTCTTGTGCTTCTGCCATGATGTTCTGCCTCCCCACAGACCCAAAACAAAGAAGCCAACTGACTATACACTAAAACCTCTAGCACCATGAGCCAAAATTAACCTTACCTCCTTAAAAGCTGACGATTCTAGAGAATCTGTTACAGAGATGGAAAGTGTATTAACACATTCCTTTTTCTGCCACTTTCTGTCTTCTCTTCCTTCCCCTGACTACCAAATTCTAGCTATACTGGCCTTTTCTCTGATCCTGACCAACCGTGCCTTTCCTGCCTCCATCTCCCACACCTGCCATTCCTCTTTCTCTGAGAGACATCACTCTCCAATTCATAAGTTGGCTTCTTCTCATCCTTCAGGACTCAGACATGTCCTCAAGTGACCATTCCCAGGTTTCACTCTTGGCACCCTTTAAATTTTTTTTCATAGCACTTTCCTTGATTTACAATTATTTTAATTTCTTCACTGTATTGGTATTTGTTTACTGATTCTCACTCTCCATGTCATTCGTTCACGCTCTGCCTTCATATTCCAGTAGTTTAAATTCGGTTACTATTTACTGGACATGCTCCTCCAGATGACTGTGCATAATTTTTGGTTCATCCTGAGTTAACGAATGTATTTTAAGTGTATTATGGTATAAAAAGAGCAAGAGTATTTGTTTGACTATTTTTACCTACTAACGTATGTGTGTGATTCAAAGTATGTTTTGGGGAATCTAATATGTGCTATGATTAAATATCCAACTCTTCTGGCCCACTCTTTTCTAGCTTGGGTGTGTTGGCCACAGGTGATTTTCAGACTGTTGGTTTCTGACTCTGTGACTCTTCAGGATTGGCAAAGTGGCTTAGGATTCACTTGGTTTAAAATTTACTTATTTAAGCTGGACGTGGTGGTACACATGTATAATCCAAGCACACAAGAGGTTGAGTCAGGAAGATCACTGTGAATTTGAGGCCAGCCTGGGCTATACAGTGAGTTCAAGGCCAGCTTGAACTACAAAGTGAGACCCTGTCTCAAAAAACCAAAACCAAGGAAAAAAAAAAAAAGATTTCCCCATCTTGCCTTGGTCACTTGGCCAGAATTATCAGGAGCCAAGAGAAGTGAGTAGCTGCTGCTGTGAACTCCTGTCAGAAGGACTGCCAAGTAGCCATCAGACAGTGTTAATGACTTTTGATTTAGGTTTGAACGGAGCAGTCCCTTGGGCCACTTACTGTGCTGCATCATTCTCTTTGGAAAATGTTCTTCGAGCAACTGCTGAGCAGACTAAGGAAATAACATGCGCAGAGAGGGATAAGCACAGCAAATGTCACAGCTGAGAGCAGGGTGTAGAGATGTGAGCGGTGCTGGGAAAGAATGCTGACATTTTCTGTAGTCGATACAGGGAACACTCATTTTTTCCATCCCTCCCCTCTCTCACCTGCTCGTTTGTCTTTTTCTGTACACACACACACACACACACACACACACACACACACACCCCTATTCATTGCCAATAGTAATAGAGTAGCTTCTTGGAAAGAAACCTCACTCTGATAGAAACTCTGCTGACCCAGCCTTGCTCTTCGTCATGGAGACAATGCTTTATGCTTTTATCTTTGCACAGCTGAAAGGTCTGGCGGAAGCAGTCCTCTAAAGGAAATCAGATAGAAAGGGTCCTGCCAGTGGTTGGTGAATCTGCAGTCTTTGGTGCCCTCCCCTCCCCCACAGCTTCTGCGACAGACAGGGAACTACCTTCTACAGGCTGAGCAGTGGGGCAGCCAGGGGCAGAGCCGTTCGTAGGGAAAATGGGTAGAGAAATGTATGTGGAGGTCCTGACGGCTGCACGGACTCTGACTGCCCACTCTAGCAACTGCCCCACCTCTTTGGTAACTGCTCTTAAGTGACAACTTGGGAGAAGTTTGAAAGGGCATATTGTAGTGGAGGAAATTCCCAAGGTTGAGCCATTTATCCTGCCTAGCCATACAAGAATGTACTCTTTTTTGGGTTTTTTGTTTGTTTTTTTGTGCTGGGGATCGAACTCAGGGCCTTATGCCTGCTACACAAGTGCTCTACTACTAAGCTAAATCCCCAACCCTGTTTTTCTTTTTTTCTTTTTTTTTTTTTTTGACAGGGTCTCACTATATATTTCAGGCTGGCCTTGAGCTCACTATGTACCCCGGCTGGCCTTCAAACACACAGCAATCCTCTTATGTCGGCCTCCCACATGCTGGTATTACAGGAATGCACCACCACACCTAACTAAGAATGTACTCTTGCCAGAATTTATCAGCATTCTTGCTCTTGGCAGTGTTGCAAGGAAGGATGGCAGGTCATGGCTGTGCTCCCAGAGGTGTCACAGAAGGTAATATCTCTTGAGAAAATTCACCAAGCGCCAAGGGTGCCAAGCACTCTACAGTACCATGACATCACAGTTATCAGAAGGGAGTGATTCACAAAGCAAAGTCAGTAGGAGATACTGGACTCTTGTGATGCTGGTTGGGCCTCTGCAAATGCCGTAACATGTGTTGTTTTCTCTAAGTCTTATACACTGCTACAAATCTTATTCCTGAGATAGTCATTGTAGAATAAAGTCATATAAAATAATAACGTAACAGAGTGCCAATCAAGACAGAAATCAGATGTGATGTTCATTGAAGGCTGGACTAACAACCTGCTTCTCTAGCACCACCCCAGGAATACACATACACAGGCAATGAGAAATGCTGAAATGAATGGATAGGCAGATACAAAACTGATTTATCCACAGAGAAATAATCAGTTACACTTCACCTGACATGATTCAGTTGCATTTCTAACAACAGAAATTGTTTACATCATTAGCAACTTTTTACAATTAGCAGTTATAGAATGATACTGAAAAACAGAGATAACCTAGAAGGGCACAGTGATATTAAAAAGAAAAAAATACTCAGAACTTTTTTTCCCTCATTTCAAAGTTTTTCAGATTTTTTCCTGATAAGGGGGTATCAGTGATTTTGTATGGCAGAAGTGATATGAAAAAGATGGTGGAGCTAGGTTTTAGGGTTGCTAAATGTCATGCTGAAGTATATGGACACTTTTCTACATATCAGTGATTTGCATTAAATTGGCAGTAGAGTGTATAAGAATACCTGCAGGGCGTGGTATAAATTCAAATTCCAAAGTCCAGCTTCTCAAGTGTCTGATACATTTGAGATGAAGCCTGAATGTCTGCAATTGTATAAAAAGCAACCCAGTTGATTCTGATGCCCTTGAGAGATGCTGGTGGAAGTAATAAAGAGCAAGTGAAAATTTTCCTGGTACGTGGCGCAGCTGGTTGTGTTGGGGCAGAGGAAACTTGATTGGACATGAGAGTAGGTAGGATGGTCTTAAAAGACTGCAAACCAATAGCAACGAGAGCTAATATCTGAGTGCTTAATGGGCAAGGGAATGCACTGAGCAAGTGGCATACATTAAATGCGTTGGGAGCCTAAACCTCTCTTTGTAGTGGATAAGAAGAGGGACCAGAATTAAGGCAGGTTTTTCACCAGACCTGAGAACTCAGCCTCAAATTCAGACTCCATGCTGCTCCTGTTCCATCTCCTCCAGGCTGTTCCTGGGAATTCAGAGACTGGTCCAGGCTCCTGATAATGACAGGGTCCTTCCCATCAGTGTGCAACCTGGATTTGGGAACTTTCTGAATGCTACGCACATTGCAGATCCCATCATAGTGCAGATCTGAACAATGAAAAATATTCCAAGTTCCTCAACTCGTAAAGCCACTCATCATTTGGGTGGGGTAGAGCAACCAAAATACAGTGAGCACCAGTATTTCCAGTCATTCATGATATAAACATCCTGGCAAGATATAGTAAGTTGATGTACCACTCTTGAAGATGGCAAGATTAATACTTGGCAGAAATAGTTGGTATTTTAAAAGGAAGAGTAAGAGGGGAGCAGTTAGAGTGGGCAAAGACTTTCAATAGATTTCCTCCAATCATATTGCAATTAAAGATAATTAAATTATCACTTTAATTGGATAAGCACTTGTGGGGCCCTTATTATTTGAAAACAAATTGCCTGCTAATTGTTAGTGTGCAAATAGGATACACTGAATGTAAGCTATTTTAATAAAGCATTGAGTAAGTTCTCCGGGTCAGATTTGATGAACCATGAAGAATAAATGCTGACTCATATTTTTTCACAGTTCTAGGAAATAGAAGAAAGTGAGTAATTGAAACCAGTGATTTAGTTTTAGTTTGACTCTTCTTTGTCTCCTAAGCTTTTACCTGAGCTGTTACTAGGTAACCACAACGGCTGTCTTGAACCTCACTGTTCCTCCTCATCGTTTCCCTGACCCCGAATACAGAGTTTGCATCTGTTAAATTAGAGTGGTCGTGTAAAGCCAGGTGTGGTGACTTGTAATCCTAGCACTCAGGAGGTTGAGGCAGGCAGATTGCCAGAAACTCAAGGCCAGAATGGGCTACATAGTGATTTTAAGGCCAGCCTGAAATACATAACAAGACCTTCTCAATAAACGAAACAAAATAAAGCAGTGTTTTCTAATGGGTTGGGGAGGGAAGGGTGGTTATCCTAAGCTACGGTTTTGGAGGCCTAAATTCTGAGTCTCTTGTTACTGTTAAAGCAGTGAATGACCTTCAGCAAGACACCTAAGGTCTATGAAGAACTGTGGCTTGTCATCTCGCAGATGGAGCTGATAATTCCATCTCTATCTGGAACCCACACTGAGAAAAAGATTACATGACTGCAGTTATCTGAGAGCCTCATGGAAAGACCATTAAGTATTGCTTTGATGCAGATCTTCTAAATATAAATATCAGCGGAATATGAAGTCAGCTTTCTCGGAAGCAAAACTGAAATTTGAAAGTGCAAGTTTGGAAGCTTATTTTGCATTACATGATTCCAGAGGTTTCTTAACAGTCATTTTTTTTCTACATGGATTATTGATAGAAAAATTTGACTTAAAATGTTTATTTACAGGAATGACTAGAAGCTCAATAATAAGCCCCAATGAGAAGTTTCTAAAATGTTTTTAGATAATATCTCTCATAACAATTTAAATTTTCTGTATAATATCAATCCATACAAAAGCTCAGAACCACATCTTATGTCAATCAACTAAAAAGAAATACTTAGAAATGCACACAGTATTGTCTACTTCTGAATAGTTTGGAAGTTAGAATAAACTACTGCAATGTGTATTGGGCGGGGTAGGAACTAGGAGTCAGGACACCAGGATTCCCAGGAAGCAATTAATAGACTGTGTGTGCAGCTCGAGGCTATCCAAAGCTTGGTCCTTGGGCCAGCATCCTGAGTATCCCCAGGGAGCTTGTTAAAAACGCAGATTCTTGGGCCTGATCCTAAACCCACCAAAGCAGAATCCATATGTTGTGGGGCCCTGAAATCTGTATTTTAGCAGGCTTTGTGCTTGGCATATTATGCATTAGCATTTGAGAAGCATTGTGTAGCTGATCCTGACTTAGACGGACTTAGAAGGAATGTGGTCTTCAGTAAGTCATATAATCTCACTGCATTCAGTTTCCTATTATGTAAAGTAGGCTCAATGATATCTACTTCATAAGATTGCTTTGTGGATTAGACAACATATCAGTGTCTCTGGACTACAGATTGATATTCGAGAAATGGTACATTTGCCTTGTTTCCTTGCTCTGCTACATATAAAATGGTTAACCATGAACAAGTAATTTAACTGTAATGTAATTGTTCTATTTTATTTCTTCATTTATAACATGAGAATAGTATCTATTATATTCAGTTTATAAAGTGGTTTTAAAAAATCAGTTGAAAGTATGCGCTGAAAGTTCTTCATACTCTGTACAAAGATTACACACATGTAAGGGATTAATGACATGAGGTTAATGGATTTAAGCATGGAGAGAGTAATAAAATGACTCTTATCTATGTCCATATGAAAACTCTGAAGAACACACTCATGGAAACAGGTATCATCTAAGGTAGGTGATCTGCTCATCCAAACCAGTCCACAGGGATTGGTCTTCAGGAGTATGCTGAGGCTGGGTGTACCAGCTCATGATAACCAATTGCTAAATCAGGAATCTTGTGAGCAGGTTGTTAAAATAATCATTATGTAAAATAAAATTATATAAACAAACTTACAATAATAATGGGTAAAATAAATATAAGTACCAATTTTGCTTTTGAGATGATTTACGTTGTTTGTATCCATCTGGTGGCAATACTGTGTATCAATATTTTTCTTGTCTCAACTCTGCCTAGACTAACATTGAGATGTCAAGTTAGTAGCTTGAAATTGACCTCAGTGGGAGTGCAATATTTGCATCACCAAGATTAGTATTATGGCTTGCATCTAGATGTCCCCCCAAAGCCTCCTGCAGTCATAGTGGGGCTTTTTCAGAGGTAGCTGGATCTAGAGTGTGTGATTCTTTCATGGCGCAGTGCTAGGATTAAGGACACTAGGATTAAGGGTGTGTGATTACTAAATTAGTCCACCGATTGGTTCGGCGCCCACCCTAAACCCGATAGCCTAGATAGAATGTAAAAGGGGCAGAAAGAAGCTGCTTTTGTCTCTTGAACTAAATAAGCCTTTCTCCTTTAACATTGCGTGTCGGTGGGTATTTTGTTTCAGCAATGAGAAAAGTAACTAAGACAATTGGCCAATGTCACAAATCTGGGCTCCTCCCATTCCCCAAAACTGTCTGTTAAAAATTTACCAACACCCCACTAGTCTTACCTTTATTAATTAACCAGAACCTGAGTTCTGACTCTAGACTTAGAAACTTGGATATTTTAGCATGCTGAGAAAATCAGAATATCAGTTAATTAATTTATAGTGAAGAGAGTTGTCTCAGTGCAGAGTTAGTTAAACATTTGCAATGCTTAATGACATTGGGCTATGGTGACATGGAATATCCATTTCTACAATGCAGACACCTACTGTCTGAAGGAAGACACAGGCAAGTCCTTGCGCAGGACCACATTCTCTCTTTACTCTTGGGTGGTCACTGTCCATTTTGCTCAGAGACCCTCCCTGCTCAGGATGAGTATAGCTAACTCTGCCTCTGTTATACACTAATGGTCTAACCCTTTCTTGACTCATACCAATGCCTAGTAGCAATCATTTATTTTCTTAGCAGTATTTTTCAAAGAGAATTTTATAGGCTCTTGGATCAGGATCATTTGGCTATATCTTAAAAATTCAAAGGCTTAGGCCTTCTCCAGATCTATTAAATCAGAATATCTGTTGGTGGGCCCCCAGAATCTGCATTTTAAACAAATTACTAGGTGATTTCTTTTTTGTGTTTTTTTTTTTTTTTTTGTACTAAGCAATTTCTTTAAGCATTACAGCATGAGGACCACTGCTTGGAGGCTCTTTTGCATATTTACATTCAGTATAAAATACACTGACTTCTGGATTTAATTCCTGAAGCACTTGTATTTTTAAATTCCTGGGGGGACTGTATTGTGGTTCCCTGGTGCCACTCACATATTAAATCACAGAGGATATGATGGGCTGAATATTTGTGTCCCCTCAAAATTCATGTGTTGAAATTTTAGTTCCCAGTGTTATAGTATTAGGAGGTGGGGTCTTCGGGAAGTAACTAGGTCATGAGGATGGAGGTTTCATGAATGGGATCAGTGGCTTTATAAAGGGACCTCAGAGAGTTCTTTGACACACTTTCTGCTATGTGAGGTTGCAGTGAGAAGTCAGTTGTGTAATCTGGAAGAGGACCCTCAACAAACCTGACCACACTGGCACCTGATCTCAGACTTTCAGCCTTCAGAACTGTGAAATCATACATTTCTATTGCTTATAAGCCAGTCAGGCTATGGTACTTTGTTATAGCAGCTCAATCCAACAGAAACAATGGACACTACCAAATGCTGTGGCTATATTGACACACATTTATCACTATTTAGGAAAACTGAGTTCTAATCCTGACTTCAGGCTGTAGCCACCTCAAGCTGATAGTCACTTTTCAATCTCTTTCATGCAGGGACTGCCCAAGTATCATTACTCCCACTGATAACTAGAAGCGCAGAAATAGAATTTGCTTTATTGAAATCTGAATGCACATAGATTAAAGTGTATTGGTTTGCAATCATCTCTGGAAAGCAAAAGGAATAAAATTTTGTGAGTAGAGATTAGCATATTTTCAGATGGAAAATCACTCAAGCTCAGTGAGTCTTAACTGGGGAGTCAATTTGACTCCAGGGAATGGTTGGCAATGTCTGGAGACATTTTTGTTACAACTAGCAGGTGGGTAGGTATGTGGGGTACTCCTGGCAGGGATGTTGTTTAACATCGTGCAACAAAGAATTGTCTGGCCGAAAATGTCAACAGTGCCAAAGTTGAAAAACCCATTCTAGCTTCCTTCTGCCTTTCCAACTCTAGTCAGTTGTTGCCCTTTCAACATTAGGATTCATCCAGCGGTCTTTTGCCTCCAGCAGTCTGGAGAATTTTTAAAGGGCTGAATCATTTTAAAGTCACAGAGAAGAATAAATTCATATGAAAGGGGGTCATTTTGTTTAATGATGTTTCTCCTTTTACATAGCAGGAACTCCATAAAATATATTTTCAATTAAATGATGAGTAGATTAAAACATCAATTTCACATGTGTTTTAATAAATAACAGGAAGATGACTTCTCATACATATAACTTGTTCTTGTATTTGTCTGGAGTGGATCATCAAATGCAACTACCTGCTTTTCCCTTTGAATGGATCCAATAATAACGGTCTTAACAAAGAAGAGTGGGTAGTATTTCCTGAAAATGTAATGCTAATAAAACCAGCCCTGAAGCCAACCTGCCAGATCTATTTAAAGAATTCAAAGAATGTCAGAAGAGCATGTGGCTTCAAGGTTAATGTGTAAGATTTACAGAAACTTGAATAATCGCTATAACTAAAAAGAAAGTATGAACTCCCTGTATAGTTTTAAATTAGAATGACAGCCAAAGTCAGTTAATTATAAAAACAGCTAATTTAACACGTTTTCATATTTGCTTCTTGCTGCAAACCAGCATTTAATCAATAATCCTTAAAGGAAAATTACAAAGAAGGGGAAGTTCTGAGCCAAATTTGCTTTGTTGTGCATACCCGGGTCAAATGCTAAGTTTTCTATCTGCAGATTGGATGCTTGCGTAGTGTAATAGCCACAAAAGATGGGAGTAGAAAGAGAGGTATAACTCCAGGTAGAGAATATCAATAGTTGTGAATGATCAGGGAGACTGGCAAAAGAAGTTAAGACAACTACTAGATAAAGGATCCTCATAACTGTTATAACATAAACTCGGTAGCTCTTAGAATTTTACAGCTGTTATGATTTGAAATTAAAAACCCAAATTCATGAGTTATTAACTTGGAAAATAGATGGCCAGACAAGCTAAATGTAAGAGCACAGAGCACAGACCCCCCTAGAATGCAAGTTCCTTAGCATAACATACAGAGCTTTTGATCTCACTCAGAATAAACTAGTATCTTCCAGGGTATCATTTCTGGCTGTTTCGCATGTTTCCCAGTCTGTCTAGTTTTGGATTTGTTTAAATATCTGTGCCTTCCACTGTGCCATAATCTCCTCATCCATCTTCAGTTGTCAATGCCTTGAACTCTATAAATGTTGGATGAACAAAACTGAATTGAACTGGTTTACTGATCGCAGTCTGGTGCACTTTGAAACTGTCAACTTACTAGGAACCAGGATAGCATATAGTTTTCCTTTAACACTTTTTTCTTTTTGCTCATCTGCTCCATCCATATATGGATGCTCCATAAATGTTATTAAAATCCAATACAGTGTTATGCTTGGACTGTTGTGATTAGATTTCTTAAATGTGTCTCAGTGACCTTTACACATCAAAATTAAAAAAAAAATGAACACTTAACTGGGTGAGGCTTGAGGATATATAACATCCCACATGTGTTTTGGCTAATATTTTCTTTCTTTCTTTTTTTTTTTGGTGGTGCCGGGGATCGAACTCAGGCCCTTGGGCTTGCAAGGCCAGCACTCTAATCACTGAGCTAAACCCCCAGCCCCATGGCTAATATTTTTCTTTCTCTTCTTTCTTCCCTTACTGTGCTACTGTGAATCAAACCCAAGCTGACTCTACCACTCAGCTATAGTCCCATTCCTTCTTTATTTTAAGACAGAGTCTTGCCAATTTGCCTAGGTGGGCCTCAAATTTGCAATTCCTCTTCCTCAACCTCCTGAGTAGTTATTCTTTTTTAAAATAACATTTTTCTTATTTTAATTCTTACTTGTGTTCATTGCAGAAACCTAGAAAATAGCAAATAGAGGAATAAAATTGAAATTACTTATAACCGTAACATACTTCTTTTAAAGGAATAAGCCTGGGTCAGTACTAGGAATACCAGGTAGCAGTGAAGGTTAAAGTTTAGAGAAGGACAGTTGATTGAAGAGATTATTGACCTAGAAACATTCTTGATGGGATAATTTTGCAGAAGACATATGTAAGAGGGTAAATGACTTGCCAGTCTCCACAGCTAGGCTGGCACTGGGGAGGATGTTAGGACATGATTTCCAGTTTCCGGCAAAGAGTCAAGCGGGAGGTGCTAAAATCTAACAACATCCCTCTAGATGGACATTTATTCCATTACCACAATAAACCGCACGCTAAGTCCTAAGTAGTGTTTCATTCTCCTAATATGTCTCTTCTGTATTTAGAATCTGATATAGTCCCTATTAGAATTCATCTCTTTAAGAACAAAAGGAACTACAGAACTAAAGAGAGGGTTGGAATAATCCATTAATTATATCTGTTAAGCTTCAGTTACAGCTAATAAGGAGTATCACATGACCACAGTGTGTACTTGCTCTGAACAATAAAGAACACGAGGAAAGATAAGATTCAGAACTAAAATGTCCTTCAGCAGCACCCTGCAGGCAGTGGTGATGAAAGTCATTAAAAGAAAAATTGATTGAGGTATTTTAGTAAACAAAAGAACTCTCTGCTTCCCCATCAGGAAGTATATTGTTAATATAGTGCTGCTTAGCCTTCTGGAAGAAAATGTTTCTTCATGCTTCTCTCTTTAGCCTTATTCTTATCCTGTCACTTTTCAGACAAAAAAAAAAAAAGATTGAAAACGACGGTCCTATTTTATTTCTTTGAAAAGAAACAGGCTGTTGCTTTGTGCTTGGAACAGTTTTACTCTTGGCCTTGATGTGAGTGTGAAAGGAAGACCATGTAATTGAGGAGGCAGTCTGTGGCAAGCAGCAGGTACAGTGTTAAGAAAACCAAGAGGAATGAAAACAATGGTTATTTGATGAAACTAAATAATTTCTGCAGCTAATATGTTCTCAACATATTTTCTTTGATACTGACTTGCTTAATATGACAACAGCAGAGCCGGTAGCTTGTAGGCATTTCATTTCTGATATTTTGCTTTTACATTATTGAATTTATTATCACTTGCATATGTATTACGTCTAGGTTATACTGAGGTTCTGTAAGTTTCATTAAAATCTGGACCATCAAATACCTGACATCTATCTACCTCCTCTGAAGCTCAGGGCTGAGCTAGAACATTCTTATGAACATCAGTGTAAGATATTGCAATGGAAGCTTTGTTTAGGATTGAAGGCACTAAAGATGCCATATTTCAAAATGCATGCCAAACCACCGTACAGGATTTTTGAAAATGTCTGTGTGAGATGACAAGAGGTGAGAGAAATCCCTATTACAACTCTTAAGTATTTCACGCTTGATAAAAGGATAGAAGGGAGGAAGACAGAAATCAGGTAAAGAATACAGTATTTTTAGGTGAGACATTGTTTTGCTATGAATGAGTCTCACCCCATTCTCATGGTGACAAGTAGGAGAAGCCTGTCTTTCTCTTCCAGTGAAGTTGGTAAGGGACCTCAACAAGACCACTCCAACAGCGTAATATGTGAAAACTGTTGCTTGGGGGACATAATAATCTCGTTTGTGATTCCCAGCTAAGGAGGAGAGGCAGATTGGCTATTATGAGGATGGAGTTCAGAAGATGGCCAACACTGGAAGGCATCCTGAGTGTTAGCTTTGATCTTACGAGGTGGGGTGGTGCTGGGGGAGTAAAGACTAAGTAACAGAAAGCTGCTCCAGCTACCTTCAGTGCTGAACAAGGAGGAAACAACCAACTAGAACCTGAATTCATTTTCCAGTGACTTCTTCTAGCCCAGAAAACTCAGATACTAAATAACCACCATCAGCACACCTGGCAAGTAAGATCGTTCATATTCCCTTTATCGCTTCTTCCACTTTACCCTGTCACCCCAAGATTGGTAAAAGAACAAGAAGAGGAGGGAGAACAGAACAGATTTTCTTCCTTCCTTGACTGCTGGATTGTCCCTTGCCACAGGCCCAAAAGTAGGGGTGGAGGAGCGTGTTCCTTCTAAAGTTGAAATTTTAATGCTGTTTAACTTACAACTTAAATTTTGACTATATTGGGATTTGATATTTTAATTATTAAACCTCTATCAGATTTTGCAGCTTGAAGTGATAATAGAGTGCTTTTTATTTTCTAAGAGCATCCTGACAAGTTGGGGAGTCTGCCTGAGAGTTCGTCCTCTGGGGAGAAAAATGAAGTCCCAGATCAGAGGTGGGGGCAGAGAGAGCCTTCACAAATTGGTGTAATGAAGTGATTACCTGCACACACTTGTGGGCATGGCCTGGATGGAGGACAGAGGAACAGCAAAAGATTGTCTTATATTTTTCCCATTCTTTTTTTTTTTGTTTTGTTTTTTGAGAAGAAAGATCAGCTAGCATAAAAGTTGAATTAAAAACCCAATGTGTTAATCCCCAGCACCGCCCCCCCAAAACAAAAAAAAACCCCAAAACAAAAACAAAAACAAAAACACCTAATGTGTATATTTGCTTATTCAAAGCTAGGACATATCGTGTAAGCACTGCATTATTATATAGTATTCATTATTTTAAATAACAAGGTGGGCTTTTTTTCTTTCTAATTTAACAAATTAATTTTCCTTGGAACCTTTGGTTTACATTTCAAGGCTGCAGGCTTTCATCGTGAAAAGATGACAGCATTGAAGATTAAAGTGTGTGATTCTTCTCAAGATGTTCTTAGTCCTGCAAAGGAATCAATGCATATTTGGGGCTTCCATCTTTCTTATAACCTGCATTTCTTGATGTTCTCTTTGTAGCTATAAGATTTTCTTAAAAGAAAAAATTTTGTGGTTGAAGGACATGTCAGAGAATAGAAAATACAGTTTTATATTAAAGGAGGTTTCATGACTTTTGAAGCTCATTTGACTTATGACACATCTCTTTTCCTGGAAGTGTTAAATAGTTCTGTACAAAAAGCCTGGCAATTTTCCTGTAAAATATAGTTTTTTCATCTCTTGCTCTGATGAAAAGTGTCTACTACAAAATGTGAATAACAACAGTCAGAAAAGTTTTCTTTTTAAACTTCTGTTTCAAGGTCCTTGAAAACCTGTACCTAATCATGAGTATTTTTTCTCCACAGATTGTTTCTTTTTTTTCCCTCCTTCCCAGAAATTTTGAAGTTTCTTTGCATGACACCAGGATCAATGTGTTTTTTAATTACATTGAGAAGAAAGAGGAGTGCTATAGTTCCAGCTAGACATATGAAATCCTATAGCTCTTTTTTAAAACTATGTTTTGCAAAAGAGGCCCTTGTCTTTGGGCAAGGTAATTTGTTATTCACAGTTTCCTTGTCCTCTTATTATCAAGGGGGAAATTGTAGAAATTTTAGAGATGGCTCTAGGCAATGTTTTCATCCCAGAATCTTTGGGGAGTTATAAAAACAAACAGATTACTGAACCTACAAGAGAACCAATTGTGAAGTTATTACATTTAAGCATAAGCAAAATTTCCTCTTGGATCATTAAGTTATAGAAGAATAGAAAGATTGCATTTGAGAGTCAGAGAAAGCTAGGCCGCTTGTGAGTCAAACAAGTAAAATTCTACAATTCAGGAATACTGACAGCAATTGAAATTAAGAGACTTCTTGCATTTCAAACGTAAAGCTTTCTTCACAGTGCTAATAGAAGTACAGCAGCAGTGTATATTAAAAAGAAAATAAATAGAATGAATCAACAATTTAAAGGTATAATGGTTTTTTTTAATTCATTTTCTTTATTCACATGAATTTTTGTCATCGTTGTTGGTAGTAGTGGTGCTGGGGATTGAACATAGGGCCTCAGGAATGCTAAGCACGCATTCACTAAGCTACACACCCAGCGTTATATAAACACTTTAAATATGCACAAAATGTTTGAGAAAGGGGGCATGTCACCCACTTTCCCTCTCTCCAACTATTTTCTTCATGTTTATACCTTTTCCTAAGATCAAGGCGCCTATTTTTTGCATGGTTTATACCCCACAAAAGGGGAATCTAGGCAGTTTGGCCCTGCTCTGACCAAGGTCATTGACCATTCTGCTTCCTCCCTCCAACTTATTCTCAGTCCTTGGCTTTGGGCATTGTTTCTGTGCAAGTCCTCAGACCTGATCTGACTCATCGGGCCAGATTACTAATATTCTTTCTTCTTTATAACTGCTCTCAACCCGTCTCTAGCTTCCTGGAGTGTCTCCTTCAGAACCAGCTCTGAGCCACAGACCTCTCTCTGGTTTGAGCCCATATGGAAAGTGCCCTTATGTGAGCCTGGATCAGACAGAAATACAGCCATTCACAAGGATGTGGGTGAATTTCCTTCTAATTTTTCCTGTATATTTTTTCTCTGATAGGCATAACCACACATTCATGCACATATTTGACTGGGTATCTGCCTTTTTACTTAAAATGGCATAATAAACATCTTCTACAGTTTCTATAATTGTTATGTTTGAGAAAATAAAATACAGTCTAATTGACTTATAATGATTCATTTGGCCGTTCTGCCAGTTTAGTACATACCTCTATTTCCTTCAGGGAAATGATCCCTCTTTGTATGGAATCTGGATGGGGCTATTGATCACAGTGTCTTCACTCCCCGTTTTGCCTCAATCAGAGGTAAGCAGGGCTCAGCCCAGCTAGATCTGATCTCCAGATAACCAGGGCCTTGAATATACTATCACCCCATCCAAGGTTTGGATATTGAACAGAAGGTGATAAACTGGGTCATTCTAACACTGTATCTGCACTAGAAAGGAAGACTGTTCATGGAGGCCTTAAAACTGAGACTCTTGGAGATAGACCCAGTTCTTATCCTTGCAGATGCCTTTCATTCAAGGAACTATTCAATCTTTCCGATATTTCCTTTTGCTAAAGATAGAGTTGCTTTCTGTTCTTTGCAACCAAGAACAGTTCTAAATGATAGACTTGTTGCTAAGCATTTTGGTTATTTTTATTATTTTGAATACTCCTGTGATAAATGTCTTGTACATGCTTGTGTGTATGGACGTGGCTTTTTATATATTTTACAGAATTTCCCAAAAGCGAAATTACTTAGTCAAAAAGTATGAACATTTCTCTGATTCCTAATATGAATTGCCCAAATGCTTCTTAAGAGGATTATACCAATTTACATTTTGTATTACATGTTATAGGAAATACTGCTGAAAATATTACAAAAATTTGCCTCTGCTCAGGAGGACCTTATAATAGATGATATGTCTAAAGCACTTGAAAGAGGAACATAGAGTTCTTGTAGTTTAATTTTAAAATAACTTCATTGAGTCATTTATGGGATCTTGCAGAGTTATTGCCAAACATGCATTTACAGGTTGACGCCAAACCTAGGTTAATAAACAGATTGCTTATTCAACTGCCTTAACAAATAGCTGACACTGAATGTTTAATATATACTTGTTAGGAATTTTTCATTATTCAGGAACATCTTCAAAATGATCATATGGTTATTCTTGTGTTGTAAGGAAATAGGACTTACAACTGGGGAATTATAAAAACAAAAAGATTACTGAACCTGCAAGAGAACCAACTGTCATTACATTTAAGCATAAGTAAAATTTCCTCTTGGATCATTAAATTATAGAAGAATATGATGATTGTATTTGAGAGTCAGAGGAAACTAAACCACTTCCCAAGGAAACAAAGGACTATATCAAGGCTAGAAACGAAATGTACATGGCTCTTAAATGATCTGTTCCTATAGAATTTGAAACTGGAAAGTCAGATTGGACTTTTGATTTCACCACTTGGTAACCAAACAACCTTAAGGAATTCACTCAACATCTTGGAATTTTCATTTTCTAATGTATAAAACCATCAAGATAATAATACCTGCTCTACTCACCTCATAGAACTTTTCCAGGCACATAGAGATAATGTAAGAAAGTGCTATACAGATGTAAAGCATGGTTATTTAGAGTAGGGGCCATCATTCCTAAACATCTCTGACTGCCACTTGTGGTTATAAAGATTATTGGCGCCTTGGAACGCCTATTCCTTTCTTTCTGCTGTAACTTCTGAAGCAATTGGTTACATACACCAGTTGAATTGGTGAAGATGAAAATGTAGCAGGATTGAGGAATATGGATTCCAAATATTTCAGTGGGCTTCTTAATACTTCATGACCGAATGAGGGGATGATTAGTGACTCCATCACTGGCAGAGCAGGACACATTATTTTGCCCCCTCTGAGCAACTTCTTACTGCATGGTGGTGGAAGACAAAATTGGCTACTTCAAAGTTGGCAGCTAAATCCAAAAAACAGTACAACAAGCACCAGAGCCACAGCTAATTAGTTCCTCTTCTAAGTAAACAGTCACGTAACTCATTCTGGACAAAGCCAGTGAGATGATGTGGAGAAAGGACAATTCTTGGAATTCTTATGGGAATATGAGAAAATGAAAGAATATGGGAGAATATGAGAATATGGGAGAATAAGGTATTCTCTAAATAGTGAAACATTACCATGTCTATTACTGATAAGAAATATCTTACAATGATCATGGGGAGTCTTTTGCAACTTCTTCTGCCTTCTACTTGGCTGAGTTGAAGGGAGACATCTGTGGCTGTTGCATGATATTGTCAATTCTGCACCCACTTCTGAATGTCCCATCATGTGGCCAGAAAACTCCCTCCCTTCAAACTGTTCTTTTAGAAAATAAAGTGTTTCCTTTTCTATAAGGTACAGTTCAATGTCAAACACCACACACATCACTTGCTCTTTGATTTACTCCTTTCACAATGTTTGGGTTGCTTGCTCTGTCTCTCTGTGGGGTCCGCTCCAGGCCAAAGTATATGCCAGCCTTTTTGGACAGCAGACACCCTGCGGAAGGGCATTAGGAGACAAGAGCTAATTGGAACTTTGTGATTAGCTGTCGTGGATGCCTGGGCCTGTCAATAGTGTTCAATAAAGCCAGAAGGCCAAGTGTTCCCTTCTGCATACTGATTGCTGAATCAGATTTCTCAGAGCAGAAGGGCTTTCTAGGCAGTCAATTTTAGAATATTACTCTTGGTTCTCAAGTGGTCAAAATCCCTAGCTGGTCTTTAATCTGAGTCTGAAGAATTCTTAGTTATGACTGAGATTGTATGATATTTTTGCCCTCAGTGTACACAAATTTTTCCCTGGTCTCAGATCCCTGCATCCCTTAGAGCTGATTGACCTTTTCTTTCCAGTCTCAAAGAGTGATAGGTACACATTCTGTCAGGTTTAGAGGACCAGAAAACTTTTACATTCCTTTCTCCTTACCCCTATTTTTTCCCTCATGACTACCTTAGTAAGTCCAGGCCGTTAGTCTACAAGCCTATCATTATGATAACTATCAAGGAGGTATTTTGGAGCTTTTCTTGTTCCTGTTCTCATGAGACTCTGTTGTTCAAATCTTTCTTCAGGCTTGTGAATTGCTTTTATATTAAATTCCTATTTTGGATAAAGTTGGCCAGAATCTTCTTGCAAAGAAGAACTAATAAACTACCACCTGCAATGATCTACGCTGCTTTCAAACTTATGCAGAATTTCCTATCTAATCTACCTATTAGTCTTTAAAATTTTCTTCCTTTATCTGAGTAATTATCTGTTTGTGTGCATATCTCATCTCCCCAAATAGAATGTCATCTTCTAAAGACATGTTGGACCACGTTCTATTCATCTCTAGATACCAAACAGCACCCATCAGTAAAGGAAGTACATGACAGATGTTTCTCGATTGATTGCTCCTTTTTCTCCTACTTTATCCTCAGCTACTCCCCAGTCATTTCAGCATCTCTGTAGAGGTACCAGGTAAAGCACTTAGCTTTACCCACAGCTATGATTCTATCCCTATAGTGGCAAAAAGAGGAGCCAGAGAGCAAATCCGAATCCTGCCCTGGTATCAGGCCCTTAGCCTTCTGATGGTCCTTGGCTTGTGGGGGCTATTGTTTGTTCATTTCCTCCCCCAGCCCACCTTGTGGACCCCTATCAGGGTTCCCATGAGGACCAAGTCCCTACCATGAAAAGGTTGGATACAGAAAAAGACACTATTTAATCATGGTGGCATAAACACTGATAACTCTGAAGTGTGTGTATGTTAAGCATCATATTTATTTTCATGAGAAATGAAAAAGAAAAGAAGTGAAAATTAGATTGTCAAGTGTATTATTCAGAACTCTTGGGTTACAAGTGACAGAGACTCAATTCTGACCAACCTAAGTCAAAAAGGAAAGTATACTGGCTCATGTAACCTTCTTGTAGGAGAGGTCAGTGTGGAAAAAGCCTCTCTAGGATTCTAGTATGGGTCACCTGTCTGTCCCTGAAGTGGGGATGGTATTAGTGGGCTCTTACCAGAGGAAATGATGTGTGTTGGGGTAAGGATAGCATTAAACAGACAAGCATAGGGGTCATCATACTATGCTAAACAGTTTCCTTTGATGCTGTCCTAAATTTTGCAAATGCTTCCAGTAAAGTAGAACACAGGGAAAAGCACAGAGGAACTATACTACTAGGTGCTTGTATCTCTAACTCAGGGCCTTTAACCAGCTCACTGCCTGTGCCTGAGGCGCTAGGCGCCCTATAAAACATGTCTACGGGGATGTTGCCAAGCTGAGTCCCTCATGTGGTTCTCTCTCTTCTTTGTTGCTTCACAGTAGGGATCATCCTCATTCCATGAGCTGTGAAACTGGGGCTGCTGGTCTTGCTTTTATCCTGCAGGTGTCTTCAGATTATTTTAAGCCAAATGTACTATAACCACTAAGTCATGCTCCCACGGTTGTTTATGTTTTTAGCCCAAGTCAAGCACCCTTTGTGCTAATTCAAGATGGCATTTTGTATTTTAGACACTTAACGTATTCTTCAGAAGGTTCTCTTTGGGCACAGCATTGAATTAACACCATTAATCTATCACGTCCACAGAGTTCATCTCATACTGCTATCTATGGTTGGAAGTGGTTTGTCTTCTCCGAAGTGCATGTTGAAGTTTGCTTGCCAATATAACAGTATTGAAATGTAGTGGAGCCTTTTGGAGATGTTTGAGTCATGGGGGCAGTAGCCCTGATGAATAGCTTAATACTGTTTCTAGGGAATGAATGAATTATCACAGGAGTAGGTTGTCAGAGAGTCTGCTCTTGTGCTTTTTCTCACTTTGAGGTATTCGGTTGCCCTGCTGCTTTTCCACTGTGAAATGAAGCAGAAAGAAATCCTCACCAGATAGCAGTGCCATGTTCTTGGACTACTCAGCTCTGGAACTGTGAGCTAAAAACTTCTTTCCTTTATAAATTTCACAGCTTCAACTATTCTGTTATAGCATCAGAAAACAGCCTAAGACATACACAGTACAGCCTCAGACAAAGAGCTAACCTCTTTTATGTGCCCAGCCTTCCTTCCTTCAGAAGTCAGCTCTGTTTTCTGCTGATTTCACATAGGAATGCCAGTGTCTGAATCCTCAAACCATCATCTGAAGTAGTAAGTCCTCCTGACACACCCAGAAAACACCTACCACTGGAACTCCAAAGCCTGATTATGAGAGAGAACTAAGAAAACTGAGCTTTTCAGATAAACCTTCCTTTTTTTACAGTCCTTTTACTGCATAATCATTTTTGAATCCAATGATAATCTGTACAATTTTCCTGTAAGTCATTTACACACAATTCCCTCTCATGCAACACTTGGCTTTGCTATTACATATCTATTGATGAGAGCTGTGCTTCTTAAGTGTAAATGTTTTATATGCTTTAAGACTCTTGGCTTACACATAAAGGGGTATTGAACAACATGGTACAAAAATCTTTTCTCTCTACAACTCTCATTTGCAATGAATTCACTGGATTGGCTGAAGTAGACGTCCATGCTCACTTATAAGGAAGTCATTATTTAAGAAACAACAACAACAAAACTGTCCATACTGTTAGGAGAACAGGCTGGCTTTGCCCAATATAAAAATAAGACAAAAGATACTGCACGAAGGACAAACCATTTCTTTAATCAGGTCATTGAGAGTCTATTAAAATGTACTTCTTTTCTTTCTGATGAGAAATGTGGGCAGTGTTCTTTGGCCTTTGCATACACAGAAAGGTGAGTTTGCCATCAAATCTTACCTGGTACAGGCATTTTAAGCTAAGAATCCAGGCTTGCTCTTAAAAACACCGTGGATTATGTTTTGGTCTTTTAGTGGACCAAAAGGGATAAAAAAATTTCTCTTTGAGAACACCTCTTTCATCCTTGGGGAAGCGATTCTGCTAGGGTTTTACCTAGAAGTTACCTTTTCCAATTCATTAAATGTTGTCCTAGGACCCAATACTGGTTAACTGTTCTCTCACTTGTGATCGTTTAGTCAACCTTTTGCCTTCCAGGATAAATTCAGTCTCATCCTAAAGCTCTTCTAGGGAAGGAAATTGTATTCTTTGAAGAACTTCCCTGCCTTTATCCAGACTCATTCGATTGTTAATTCTGTCCACAGACTGTGGGAGCCCTGCAAGGGTAAATGGGCTATATCCTGCTCCATTTTCAGGGCAGGAAAAAAGCATCTGTGGCAAGTCTGACCTCACAAAGAATCATTAATGCCCGATGACTGTGAGGACCTTCTGTAGGTCACTTCTTTAAAAAGCATATACACACATGCACACACACTACACCACTGTGATGGCAGTTTGCATATCACACCTGCTGTTTCCCTAGAAGAGTCTATCCAGCATCCTCTCTAGACAGTCAGTGCAAAAGACTTGGGTTGGAAAAGTGCATTAGCTTTTGATTAATGATTGGATGAGGGCCAGTTAAATTTTTAAATCTCAGTGAGCTTGCTGACTCAGATTGCTTAGCAGCATAATGGACAGCTAGTCCTCAAAGCTTTCATTAAAAGGGTTTCTGGTAACTGATGTCTAGAGAAATGAGTTGAAATACAATTCACTGAACTACTCAGCTTTCATCTGAAACAGAATATGTAATTTTACAGTGCAGTTAGTCTCTTGAAATTTTCAGGTACAATTAAAAGAAGCCAAGCTTAAATATTTTGAGGAAAGGAAACCTTCAGTAGCTTTGTGACTATGTCACTTTATCCCTCTGAAGCATGCATTTAATTATGTTTATTGCATTTTAAATGTAGCTGGAGACGCAGATGTGGTGATAACAAAGCCTGGACTCGTTTGTGGGAGGTTCTCAGGATATATCGAGATGAATTTGATTTGAATTATTTTTTACTGGGGGTCCTCTCTGAAATCAGTGCCATTTTTGTCTCTTTTCTCTTGCTAATAGGAACAAACTGACTTTGCAGAAATCTTCCAAGAAAGTCTGGCTGCATAAAGACCCCTGAAGCTACCTTGATCTTAGAGGCAGTTTTATACACCAGAACCATGAACTTTCAACCTGTAGGCTACAGCTTGAGATGTGTCCACATCTTTTATGCAACGATCTTAGAGGTGACAAGTGCTCACCTCTGTATCTCATGAAAGAACATAAATGATATGGTTTAGCTACCTTCTCCGGTCCAGTAATATCTTGTTCAATTTACAGGATTCTAGCAGTACCTCCAAAAAGGGACAGCAAAATACTATTTTGCAAAAGGGTGAGTTCTTTGCAGTCAACTCTGAAGTCTTGTATTAGGCTTCCTGATTAGTCTGTAAGCTCCCTGAAGGCAGCAATTATATCTTTTTCTCTCTTCTGTTCTCTTCACCCACTTCTCCATCCCATAATTCCAACAATCAGTTCTTTTTCTGAAATGTGTTGAAGACGCCTTTTAGAGTGTCTTCCCAGTTCATAAAGTCCACCATCCTCTTTTGAAATCAGTCCTAGCTGCCACATGTTATGTTCTATACATATTACCATGCATGTGAGTTTTCCTGAGGCAACAGCTGGTTGGAACACTGATAGACAACTGCCAAAAGCGGGACCATTCAAATTCACTCTGTCATTCTCTCTCTCTCTCTTCCCCCCTCTCTCTCTCTCCCTCCCTCCCTTTCTCTCTCCCTCTCTCTCTCTCATTAAAAATTGTGATCCAGAAATAGCTAGTCTCTGCCTGTAGCCAGAAGCAAAACATGAAGTCAGAGCTATTGGGATACAATATTCTACGAAGTACTGAGAGAAGCAGAGAAAGCCAGTCTCCCATAGAGAAGCAGCCACAAAGAGAAGTCTGATACCTTCCTGACTGATTCTACTCAGTTCAGAAGCCCAGATGCATTCCTGTCTAGAAGCATCGTGATCCCCTTCTATAAATTTACAATAAATCCCTTCATCCTCATTTGCGTGTTAGTTTAAGTTGTCTTTTGTTCTTGAAACCTGAAGAGTTCTAAAGGATATAATATTCTTTTATACAGAAAGCAGAATGATGATTGTCAGGGATTGGGGGAAGAGAAAATGGGGAATTGTTTAGTAGTTATAGTTTCAATCTTGCAAGATGAATATGTTGCAGGGATTGGTTGCACAACAATGTAAATATACTTACCACTACTGAACTGTTTGTTCACAAATGGTCAAGATAGTAAATTTTATGTTTTGTATATTTTACCACAATTTTAAAAAACACTTTAAAATGTCTGTGATAGTTCCTTTTTCTTCTTTACTATTACAGCCCTGCTGCATGTATTGATAATTTTAGTCACCAAACTGGTCTCCCACTTCCTTTCCCTTGGGAGTTGGTTCCCAGCAGTCTATCCTGCATACATGGAGCAGTTAGTATTTCTAAGATGGTACTAAAACTATTCCATTCTCCAACAAACAAACCATGGGTATGCATTGAATTGAGGATCAAGTTTATACTCTCTAGTTTATCATATGGGAACCAACAGCCTTTTCCAACCCTCTGATCTAATGATTTCCAGGAGGAAGCAAAACCTAGCCAGGCTGGCCGCCCTTATCCCCAGAGTAGTACTTACCCATGTCACTTCCCCACTTTGGATACCTTTTTTCCTCTCATCATATCCTATCCCTCTTTCAAAGCCCAGTAAACATTACTTCATCTTTCTGAACCATATACCCAACATCACTGATCCCTTTCCTCTAGAGAGTGATTCAACCACAAGTTCACTATATAGATGATAGTTGATGATAAATTTTCTCTTTCCGCACTCTCTTTTGGCCAGGGTTCCTTGGCTTCCAGCCTACTCTTTGCTTGTTTTGAACAGATAATACATCATCTTCCTTTCTGTCTGAGAAATTCTTTCTTAACCATCAAGTCTTCAGGTAAAAAGCAAAATATAGGACTTCCTGACTAGCTCTGCCCACTGTAACTTTGACTAGAGTTATGCATGAAGAGCTATACAGTATGGATGGTGACAAAATTGAAGGATTAGTGGGCAGATAACTTTTAGCTACAGTTTTTAAAATTATACTGTTGGGGACTATTTTGGCTGAGTTTTCTCAATACTACATCTCAGTTTCCTTATCTATGACATGGAAATATTAAGTTGTTATAAAAATTAAATGAGTCTATTTTATAATATGCTTAGCATAGCACCTGCTACTGAATAGATGGTAACAAGAAATAATACATAATAACAATAAGTAGTTGTTACTGTTGTTGGTAGCAGAGGTGTGAAGGTACATGACATCTTGGGAGAAGTAGTACCTTAAACCAGGAACCATCATGAATTACTTCAAGTTTATGAGCCTTCTTATGCTATATCCCAAAAGGATGGTTAATCAAGATGAAGATCATATAGAGATGATTTATTGCAGATTTGAGGTCTGAAAATGAGTGCTATGTATCCAAGAGCTATGTGAGGAAACAGGAGGGAACTAAGAACTCTGATTTACAAGGGACAGAAAGCAAACTCACCCTAGTACAGGCCATAAAAGATTTTATAACTGCAGGGTAACTTTAGGGACCATGGAACAGGTCCCTGCTTCAGTCTCAAGGATGGAGACTTCTGAGTTGTGCAGAATATTATTCTCTTTCTGCAAACAGATTTCTCTCCACAATTGTGATGATAACCAACAACATTCTTGAAGTCTCACCTTCCCAGCTTAGTGAACAAAAATGCAAAATTTCTTTTCTCCTGGCTTCAAAATCGAAGAAAACATCCCAGAGCAGAACTATGTCTGGGTAGCATGTCCAACCCTGGAGATATCACTTTGACTATGAACTTCAGAATGAGAATTGGAAGCTCCAAAAGACACAGAATGGAGAAAAGTAGGAACTAGTCAAACAAAACACAAATATCTTCACTGACCTTACAGTGTGTGGGGCTAGGAAACCATGCACTCTGAGCCAAGATGGATCTGACATTTTTCTGTAGGCAGATGAAAACCTACATTCTCCTAGCTAAGAAATTTCTATTCTTTGTGAAGGGTTTCCATGGAGAGGCTAGCTTCGTGGGAGAGTGGGAAGAAAACAACTCATGCCATTTCTCACTGGGGCCCATCCTTATTGCTACTTTCATCCAGTTCTGCCCACAGCTCACACATTATTTCCTACTCTTGTGGCTTCTGTGCTTTTTCTTTTTCTTTGCATGCTGCTCATATTCCATTCTATAAGCTCCTCTTTTAAGACAGAGATTAACCAAGTGGGCTGGTTTGATTATGTGCTGATTTAACTCATGATCATATCCCTAGAAAAGAAAATGTTAGACACACTTTAATAGCTCTAGATACAAAACATGGAGTACAAAGAACTCTTTAGCAAACTACAGCTTTCTAGTTATCTGCAGACAAATCGAACTGATTCTACTAGAACAGGAAGGAAAGAACACAGTGAAGAATAGTATTTAATATCAACTGTGGCAATGTCAGTTTTGTTTGTGATGACCAGTGCAACAGGGGATGCAAGGGAATGGCATCGAGTTCTTCAGTGTAATGTTTAAGCCAGATGTGGTGGTACATACCTACAATCACAGCTACTCAGGGGGCTGAGGTAGGAGGACTGCAAGTTCAAGGCCATCCTTGGCAATTTAGACCATTTTTCACAATAAAAATAAAGAACTAAAAAGGCTCAGGATATAGCTCACTGGTAGAATATGGGCTTCAATTACCAGCGCTACGAACAAAAGAAAACACAAAACAATAACAACAGTGCACACACACACACACACACACACACACACACACACACACAGTGTCTATATGTTTAAGGCTAAGGATTAAATAATTAAAGAAAGAAAAAGCATAGGTTAAATGTACCTTATCTGAAATCCGTGGGACCAGAAGTGTTCTTGGATTTCTGATCTTTTCAGTTTGGGAATATTTGCATATAACTGAGATATCTTTTGAATGGAAACTAAGTCTAAATGCAGAATTTATTTTTGTTTCATACACATCTCATAACTAAAGCCTAAAGATAATACACGCTATTTTAATGTATCTGCATTTTGACCATGAAATGTCATGTGAGGTCAGGTGTGAAATTTTCCACTTGTAGTCTTGCCAGCACTCAAAAAATTTCAGATTTTTGAGCATTCTAAATTTCATATATTCAATTTAGGGATGCTCGACCGGTACTAAAATCTCATTGGCTACATGTCTAAGCCTGTGTTTGTGATGCTGCCATTAATTTGGAGACAATGGACATTGCCTTTTCTTATTTGGCAAAGATTTGATTCAGTTGGAGAGGAATAATTCTTTTAGACTTCACAAAGCACTTTCCTATACGATACACTATTTTAATCCTCCTGGCTGGTTCAAGGGGCAATGATGTTATTCCCATTTCACAGAGGGGAAAACTTGAGCCCAAGCCCAGGAACTTGCTGGTGAATTTGAAAATCTGAGCATTAGTGGTTTTAAATTAAAGTGCTTAGAAGCATTTGGCAAACTTCTAAAATACATGTTCCCATTTTCTATTTCCGAAGGGTCTCATTGTGTTAGTTTATGGAAGGATCCAGGAAACTGAACTTTTGTCATGCACCCAGGGGAATTCTTAAGCATATTGTTATGGTTTGGATTAAAACCGTTTCTCAACAAGTACATGTGGGCTTTTGGACAATGATTGGCTCAGGAGGTTGCTAACCTCATGTTCATAGCTGTTAGGAAGGGGATACTATTCAGAGGAAGTAGGTAACTGGAGGTGTAACCCAGAAGTATATATCTGGTCTCTGGTTCTTTCCTGCTCTCTGCTTCCTGGCTGCTCTGGTGATGAGTGGCTTTGCTCTGGCACATCCTCCCACTGTGATGGTTCTACCCTGCCATAGGTCTAAAAGCAATGGAGCCAGCTGACCATCAACTGAAACCTCTGAAACCATGAACCAAAGTAAATCTTTCCTCCTTTAAGTTGTTTTTCTCAAGTATTTAGTCACAGCAATGAAAAGCTGACTAACACACATGTGGCCCACTGAATACAGTTTTGAAACATTGTTCTGGGCCCTTGCTCATTTTTGGTGAGAAACTGAAGCACATAAACTGTGTAACCAAGTTATTTAGCCTTTCTGAGGCTGAATTTTCTCATTTGAAAAATAGATGATGATAATAATAAAAATAGCTAGCCTCCATGCCACATAATTTGCATATTTTACCTCCATTGGTCTTCCCTGCAACCTTAGGAGGTCAGTGCCATTGTTGTCCTTATGTGATAGAACTTGAACCCAGATCATTTCCATTCTATCTTTTGTAAAATGTTCAGGAAGATTAGAAGTAATTCTTAAAAGTATTCACCACAAATTCCTGATTTTGAATGAATGGCAGCAACTGTTATAGCTACTTCTAATATTGATGATACAATCACTGCTAAAATGCAGGCACTGAGGCAGCTAATCTCTTCTAAGGTCCCTCTGAGTCCACCATATCTTGATTTCAGCTTATTAAGTATATGGTATTTTGAAGGGGTTTCTAGAAAGACTTGGCAGTAACTGAACCCAGATGTACTAGTGACCCATTTTCCTTTAATCAGTGATTTTTTTTGAGTGCGTCTATAGGCAAAAACTAGACAAATACAGAAAAAAATGAGCAAAAGTATTGTGCTTTGGTAGTAGGTCTATGAATGTTAACTTCTTGGGAGGGGTTGCTGGGGATCAAACTCAGGGCCTGTTCTTACTAGGCGAGCACTCCTACCACTTGAGCTAAATCCCCAGCCCCATGAATGATGATTTCTATTATTAAAGTTCCATTTACATATATTAATATAGTTTCTATAAACAAATATTTGGAAGAAAAGCAAGATATCTGATTTGTCATATACTGTTCATTCACAGTGTATTTCTTAAATGCATTTTTATCACAATCAGCAAGTGAAAGTCTATTGTAGTAAAGAAAAAAACCAGCAACGAGTGTAGTTCAGTGGCAGAACATTTGCCTCGCATGCACTGGGCTCTGGATTTGATTCTTAGCACAGCAAAACAAACAAAAATAAACCAAAGAAAGGTGTCAGAGTTATGGAACTGTAGAGTTGATGGGCCTGCACCTAGTTTCTATACTCATTAGTCTTGAATTATCCCAAAATATTAAAAGAAAAATAAAATCCAGCAGGCATCTCTTGCACAATATTATGTTCTCCAAATAGAAAGTTCTTGAAACAACCTGTACTATCCTTGAAACACTTCATTTGATTTTTGATCATTGAATTTAGTCTTTGTTCTTCAAATCATTTGCTTTCAACTTCACTGCAGTCAATTCTTGAGACCCAAATGCTGCATACTTTACATGGGAAAAGAAGCACAAATATTTATAATACCATACCTAAGTTTTCCCCACTTCAGAATAAGAGATGCTGATGAAAACCTAGACTCCATAAACATTACCTCAAGTGTAGGAAAATAATCTAGGAGTATTTTACTTACTGCATTCTTCACTGAAATAGAAGTATAGTTGGTTACTACCCATTCCCTAGGTATTCTTTAATTAATAAACTCTCTAATTATTCTTTAATTAATTAACTTGTACATTCATATTTTGGACTCAGAGAATATGGTCACTGCAGAAACGGGGGTAACAGCTCACGTCTCAAGGTTCTGATTACATGGTGCTCAACACCCACCAGAGACCATGGTCCCTTGAGCTTAGAAGAATGGCTAACCACTTGGAGCCTGGAGCCAGACTGCCTGGATTCAAGTGTTACCCCTCCTTCTTTGAGTGACCTCGAGTAAGTTACCTTACTCTTGTGGCCTCTGATTTCTCATCTTCAAAATAGAGGTAGCAATAATGCTTCTCACACAGACGTGTGAGGATTAAATGAATTGATACTTGTAGAAGAATACATAAGGAGTTAAGTGTTGTTTGCTAAATAAATGAATATTATAAAGCAGACTTGCCATTTTGCAAAGATTGAAGCAGAAAGATTAAAAGTTATTGAAAGAGTAAAAAAAAAGTCTTCTCTTATAAAGAGCGAAAATATGCAAAATAAATTTCTCTGAAGAGAGAAAATATGCAAAATATATTATACAACATCTCTATAAAATAAAAATAAAGCAGGAAGCATGGGATGAGGCAGATACTGCAAGTTATAAATAGGGTGGGTGTTGAAGTTTTTATTGAAAAGGTGGCAATTTAGCAAAGTCTTCAAGGAGGTATGGGAGCACATTATGTGGGTATATGGGTGTACAGGAGGAAAAACTTCCTTCTCCCTACTTAGGTTCAGAGGCTGGCCTGAGAATTAGGCTGTCACAGCAGACTGACAGGTGAAAAGTATGCACATTTATGTAATACTTTTATGTGTACTTGGGAGCAGTCTCTTCAAAAGGAGAAAGAAGACCTGAGGAATTCATTAGGTCTAATAGCTTACATACTTTTCTTATAAAAAGAAGGATGGCCGGGTGTGGTAGCACACACCTATAATCCCAGCACTTGGGAGGCAGAGGCAGGAGAATCACTGAGAGTTCAAGGCCAGCCTGAGCTACATAGTGAGAGCCTGTCTCAAACAAACAAACAAAAAACAAAAAAAAAGGGGAGGTTGAGGATTTATCTCAGTGGTAGACCACTTGCCTAGCAAGTGCAAGGCCCTAAATTTGATCTCCACCTCTCCACCCCCCTAAAAAAGAATGATAATTTGCAGGGATACGATGAGACAAAAGTACTTGGGCTAAGGCTAGTAAATTGTAGGACAATGACTAGGAAACAGATATGGGACACTAGTGGAAAATAAGGGTTATTTTAGTAAATTTGTTTTTATAGGTCCATTTTAGTGATGACCTCCAATTTTTGAGGATAAGAATGTTCTCTTCCACACAGAGTGGGTACCTTTATCATGGGAAATTTTATGATCTATTTTTAGGTAAAAAGGCAACATGACATCCTTTTCTGCATCTGGAATTTTTCACTTGTCTTTATCTTAGAATAAGGGCCAAAGCAGCATATTTGGGGTGGCATGATGTGAGCCCCTTCACGGGATAAGACAATCCCAGGCCGAGGGAACTGGGAGTGCAAAGGCTCTGAGAAAGATGTGCCTGGAGCTAAGCTTTACATGTACCCTCCAGATTTCATGTGTGGACATTTCATCCCCAGTGCAACAGTGCTGTGAGACTGGGCTTTCAATAATCAATTCATTGTTACGTTAGGGTTAATGCTGTTACTGCAGGAGTGGGTTAACTACTGTGGGTGTGGCCTCCTGATAAATGCGTGTGTTGAACACCACTCCCTTTCTCTGTCCCTCTCTCTGCCACTCACATTTTACTTTGTGATGTGCAGCAAGAAGGCCCACATCAGATTCCAGCTCCTTGGTACTGGACTTCCCAGTCTCCAGAACTGTGAGAAATAAATTTCCTTTCTTTACACATTATCCAGTCTGTGGTATTTTGTTATAGCAAAACAAAACAGACTAAGACATCTGCAATGTTCAAGGACAGCCTGGAAGCTAAGAGGATGGGGGTCAGGGAGATTGGGAAGACATGAGGCAATGGAGGAGGCACAGGTCATATAGTGCTTTCTGAAACCTTGGAAGGCCTTCAGCTTTTATTTTGAGGATACAAAGAACCATCAGAAGTGTTTGAGTGGAGGAGTGACATAGTTAGTGCATTAGAATAAACTGCAGAGCAGCAAAGGTGGAAGAGGAAAGAACAGTTAAAGCTATTACAAAAGTCAGGTAAGAAATGGTGGTATTTAGAGCTGGGTGACAGTTGGAAGAGAGATCAGGGAAGGATTACGGATATGCCTGGCTGATTCACTCTGATACTCCCTATGCCTAGGCATCGTACTTGGCAAATAGTAAAAACTCAATATTTGTTGAGTGAATGAACAAGAAATGAACTTGGGTAAGTAACTCCTCTAAGGCTCTGTTTACTCACCTCTAAAATGGGGGCAAGATTCTACTATCATTTATTCTAGTAGATTCTACCCCTATGGGTATATCAGTCAGCTTTCTGTTGCTATAGCAAATACTCGAGATAAACTTACAAAGAGAAAAAGGTTTTTGACATACAGTTTTGGAAGTTCCAATCTATGGTCAATTAGCCCCTCTGTTTTGTGGCATGTAGTAGGGCAGCACAACAAGGCAACAACATGTGGTGAAGCAAACTATTTACATCATGGTCAAGGGACAAAGAGAGAAAAAGAGGAAGGCTCCAGGATCCCACAGTCCTCTACAAGGACATGCTGCCTAATGACCTGAAGACCTTCTACTAGACCCCAGCTCTTAAAGCTTCTGCCACCTGCCAAGAGTGCCAAGCTGGAGGACCAAGTCTTTAACAGGTAGAATTTTGGTAGGCACTTAAGATCCAAACTATTGCAACAGGTTACTGTAAGATGAGCTGTCATAATTTGCATGAAGTGGCCAGCACTATAACTAAAACACAAGTCTAACATGATTATATACAAATAAGTACAAAATATTTTTGTAAGGGTTTACCTTTGGAGAGATGGAAGGAGGTAAATTTTAACTCTTCACTTTATACACTAAAAATAAAGGAAAGAAAAAATTATGGCCTTATGAGTCATCTTAAACTTCATTTTGGTACATTTCACTGCTTTTCAAACTTTTTCTATAATGAATACATGAGATAAAGATAGAAATGAAAGGACAAGAACCCTCAGAATTTCAGGATTTTATAAGCCATCAGAAATGTGAGACTTCTTTTTCCTGCTTCTTGTGTGGGCCATTTCTCTGTCTCTTTGAGTGTGGGTATTACAGTATCTTCATTTTCCTCCTTCTTTTTCTCTTTTTAGCTAAGAGTGAAGTGAGCTATTGAAGCTTTTATAAAAAAGAACAACAACCCAGTTCATCCTCATGGTTTGGAGTTTTTATTCCTTCAAAAGAACAAACATCCTTAGTTAGTGTGTGAACTCTTTGAGTTGAAACCATTCATCACTGTAAGCACATTTGATCTGTCTGAGGTATAAGTTATCACTACAGAAATAGGGCTCCTTGTCAGAATTTGCAAATTGGATATCCAAGGAATGGGTTCTGATTTTTCTTAAGTGGGCAAACCAAGGATAAAGTAGGATATATGCTTGGAGGGAGAGGAAAGAGCAGAGATCACTAGGAAAGTTGGTTACTAAACCTGATCTTAAGGGCACATCAAGAAATAATTATGCTACCAGCCTGGACAACTTAATGAGATCCTTTCTCAAAATAAAATTTTACCAAATCAGGAAAGGCTGGGGATGTGGGTTAGTGGTAGAGCACATTTTAGTACACACGAGGCCCTAGAAAGAGAGAAAGAAGAAAAAATCTTTCTGCCAGAAGGAGCACTAAAATGTAAACACTCCACGGACAATATTGAGAGATCATCTTCATCCTCAGCCCTTCCTTCTTTTTTGGTCTTCCCTAGTATTAGTGTACTTGTTCCTCAGGTTTACTCCCAACTAGCATTCAGCTGTCCTAAGATCCCCAGCTGTGTACTAGGCAATTCCTGGGGAGCTAAAAACAACAACAAAATAATTCTTTTTTTGGATTTTGGGCCTTATCCAAGGTCTGGTAAATTAGAATCTCTTCCTGATGGATACTGGGCATCACACTGTCCTCTCTAAGTTTTCTGGGTGGCTGTGATATGCATAAATCTAACGAATTATGGGCCACACTCATAATGAAAGCTCAAGGAGCCACCCTGGCTTTGAGTTTGCCTTTAATAACACAAACAAAAGAAAGCAATAAAAACATATAGGAATATAATAATAATATCAATAATCATCATAATATTATTAAAACTAATAGCATTCATTGAGCGTCAAAGATATTAGCTAATTCTCAATGACAACTCTATGAAGTAGTTACTATTACTGTAACTATACATACCCATTTTGCAGATGAGAACTACCCCATCGAATCCCTTAAATCTAAAGTTAATATATCGAAGTTCTAGCCCACATTGTAAACATTCATATTTATTTCTGAAAAAAGAAAAACTTTTCTTCATTATTTCTTATTCTTGGCTGTCTTTTAATTAAAGTAGGAAAAATTAGACAAATACTATCTCAAATGATTATTGTTGTTATTAAGTTATAAAGAGTAAAGGCAGGCCCTTGGAGGACAAATGAATGTAACTGGCCAAACATCCAAATGCTTAAACTGGGATTCAGTACTCTGCACTACCACACTGTACTGCCTGCCTGTCTCCTTGAAATCACAGACAATGGCGATGATTTGCGGACACACAGAACGCACTTCACCTCTTCCTTGCAGGGCTCAGCCACTCATACTCCGGTCGCCTGTACTTTAAAAGCAGGATACGGCTAATAGAGGCGATTTTGCTGATATAAACTAACTAACGGACTCCATACCCTCTTTTTAAAACGATATAAATTATTAAACAGCATTCTGTGATTCCTTTTGGAATATAATTTGTAGAATAAAGCCACAGCATAAGTTAGTTTTATAAGTCTTTCATAATTGCTCATCAATCAGTATGTGATGTAAGATAAGCAGTAAGAGTTTTCCCCCAAAGAATGGTCTTTCCGTTTGTGACAAATTATTCTTGGCAATGTAATTAGCCAGTTGGGTTACTGAAACAGATGGGAAATGTTTCTTCCAAAATTTCAGAACTGAAATGATTCTTATTCTGTCTGGTGATAAATGTCAATTAAAATAGTTCTCTATTCACAGGAAAAATTAAGAAAAAATAATTTAAGAAATATCAACCCTGATTGCCAAGGGAAATTTGTTTCTGCAGTAAAATCAGCAAAACAAATCAAATCTTTTAAAAGTAGGAAGAGGCTGTCTTCTGAAATCAAGTACACCTCTGGAGATTTTTACAAAATTTATTGGAAAAGTTACAGTTATCTGTACTTTTAGCATAACAAAAAGATTCTTCTGGTTGAAGTTGATCTAAAATATTACCTTAGTTAAGTCCTTACAAAGCTTCTGCATGGCTTGAACATGTTCTCTATGTTGCTAAAGATGCAAAGATCTTAAAGATTAAGCCTCAAATGGGCACAAATATTGTTTGTAAATTGTGGATGATGCCCACACCACAGGACCAACCATCAAGCAAAGAGCTGACGGTAGATTTTTGGTCATTGCAGGGTTTATTTACCCTCTATAAAAGCGTATGTAAAGAATACTACTTATACTAGACATTTTTGTCAAAGATGTTTTTTAAATATGGTGTCAGAAGACAGAAATACTAAATAGAATGTATTTGAAATGACCTTAAAGTGACTGAATATCCAACCCAAGTGAAAGTCAAAATTCAGAGAATTGAAATGTTCTTTCTAATTTCAAGATATCTTTGGTCATATAGGAGATTCCATGCTAAATTTGGATTTTTAAAGCATGAATATGAGTAAAAACCCGTTATTTCATAACTAAACTGCCTTGTTTTAAAGGACAAAGGCAACAAAATACCCCATCCAACCCCTTAAGTCTAAGACTAATATATTACATTCAAGTCCACACTGAAAGCATTCAAATTTATTTCACAAAAGGAAATTCCTGACTGGGGATTTAGCTCAGTGGTCAGAGCACTTGCTTTGCAAGCACAAGGTCCTGAGTTTGATCCCCAGCACCAAAAAAAAAAAAAAAAAAAAAAAAAGGAATTTTTCCTTATTTTGGGCTGTATATAGCAGACTTTTCGGAAAAATTAGATAAATACTATCTCAAATGATTATTATTGTTATTAAGTCATGAATAGTAAAGACGGGGGCAGAAGTATCTTAGAGGACAAAAACCTGTGATCAGGGAAGGTTGGAATAAGCACACAGAGGCAGAGGCTGAAGAAACTACACAAACGTGCATTAAACTCTAGGCTAAGGAGTGAACATGTCAGCTCTTTTTTGATAGAAATGTCTTTGCTACAGATCCTAGGTAGTTACACTGGTGGCATCTATCCAAGGTGCCATGATTCCAGAGTGTGAAGTAGAGTTGCAGCAGGCTCAGCTATACATGACCTACAAATTAAATTTGAAATATAAATGTTCTGTGAGTTAATCAGACATTGCAGTTATCTGGTCCATCAATTGACCATGTCTTGGGATAAGCTGGTTAGGTCTGGTTAGAAGTTATTTCAGCATGACAATGAAGGGTGGCCTTTCGAGCCCAGTATGCAAGCCTAGAGATTGTTCCCAGGACACTCTTTCCCAATCAATGCGTGCAACCTCCCTAGGTTGAGACGCTAAGGCTGCCTGCTTCCCCTCTGACATCTAAGACGGGGTGAGGGCTCCGAGTATGAAGATGGATGGGAGGACTGAAGTGTGAGGGAATATAGCAGATGAGTATACGCCATCAATGAGGACCATTAGAATGACTCCACATACTGGACATTTGATCAATCATACTAAAATATTTTGCTTTCTCTCTTTCTGGTGGCCCACTGAGAACAAAAGCAGACTGAGCAGCCACAAAACAACAGAAAATTAAGCCGGACCTAAAAATGGCCCAGATCCTTCTGCACCATGGCTGGGAGCTGATGTATTCTGCTTACAGAGAACGAAGACAGTTCAGGGTTTTGGCGAGACAACCTCAGAAGGCAGTGAGATATCGATTCTGGGAGTCAGAGTGGTAAGAGCCCTAGAGTGGCTGGTAGGGATGCCTGGAGCCTGCTTTCCCTCCACTGGTGCCAGTGCCAGGTCAGTTATGGCCCTCAATGGAAGTTTCTCAAAGTGGTGCCTTAGAGCCTTCCTTATATTCTTCCACTATGACTCTTGTACCTCTTTTTCTAGATTTAGAAAATAAAAGTAACTAAAAACACGCTCTCAAACTAGCTAGCAGATGTAAATATGTTTACCTACCTTGTTTGCCTGTGAATTCTTCACCCTGGAGCTTGTCACTTTCTGTTTCCCTGCTGGCTCAGACTCTTGACCTTGGACCCAAGTTGGGCATGAGGTTGGTGTCACAATAAAAGACGACTGCAAATTTGTTGGCTTTCTGTTTATTAACAAGGATTCACTTTTAAGTGTGGGTTATTGTCTTTCTAATAGAAAGTATTGGCAGTTAAGGGAAAAGAACAAATACTTACTGAGTGCCTAATGATTGAGGCTAATACTAGTTTGATGATGACATTGTGGTGGGGTGGGGGGCAGGAATGGCCAAACCAACTACAGTACACTTCCCCTTGAGGTAACCTAGGTGAGACAGATACATGTGCAAGGAGTAATGGAGAATAGGAAAACAAAGTGCCATTTTGCTATTATCTTGACTTTACCCTAGATGTCATTGTAGAACATGCTGATAAAGTGGACCAGATTCTAGGGTTCACAGCAAGGGACTAGGAGGGAATAGGAGGTGAAGAGGGAAATCTCTCTTTCCATCTAAGCACACTTGAACAAAGAGGAAAGAGACAACGATTTTTCTTTCCTTCTTATGAGAAAGAAGCATTCCTCTTATAGTCCTAGCCTCTAGATTAGAGATAGAAGGGAAAAGGGAAAAAAGCCTGCTATATTCACATAAACAGTTTTTTTCCTTGTAATACTAAGGATTGATCCCAGGGTCTTTGCACTGAGCTATATCCTTAGTGGTTTTTTATGTTTTATTTTGAGACAGAGTCTCACTAGTTTGCTGAATTGTTCCGGCTGGGCTTGAACTTACAAGCTACCTGCCTCTGCCTCTGAGAGTGCTGGAATTACAGATGTGCACCACCACATCTGGTTGCAATATTTAAAATTGATCTTGAACCCTAAAATAAATGCCCAAATGTCCTGTAATCCTACCCATCAGGTTACGATTCCTGATTTTTAAAAGGGGTTTTGTGTTTAAAACCCCCTTCTGTGTTCAGATTTTATCTGTACCATTTCACATAGTTTTTGAAACTCTTCTGTATTTATCTTCACAGTTGGGCAATTTTACCCAGTGCGTCACCACTTTAAATGCTTTAAATAAATGCAGACACTTATAATTCTCGTATATACATATTTATCTCCTTACCTGCTCTCCTGTCTCTATCTTCTAAAATCCAAGTGCTTATGCAGTGTCTTCACTTGGATTTCTAATAGGCACCTCAAGCTTGTCAGGTCTAGAAGTGAAGTTCTAATTTCCATTCCCAAATCTTCTTCTTTAATAGTTTTCCTTATCTCTACAAATGGAAATTCCACACTTATAGTTGGTCATGACAGAAACTTTGGAATTATCCTTGACTTTTGTCTTACATTCTATGTTCGATCCATCAGCATATTCTGATGCCTCCATTTTTGAGATATAGTCAGCATATGGCCACTTTTCTCTACCTCTTTAGTTACAACTTTGGTCCCAAACCACCGCTGTCTCTTAGATTATTGTAATAGTTTCTTAATTTGTCTCTCTTTTTTCAACTTTGCTTCCCCTGCCATGCAATCTTAACAAAGCAGTCAGAATGGTTGCCCAAGAACTTATAAAATGCTCTCAGATCATGTTATAGGTATATTCAAAACCACCCAATGACTCATCAAATTAATAAACATCTCTACATTGGCCTACAGGATCGTCTGTCATCTAGCCCCGTGTTCCCCTTTCTCATCTCATCTCCTGCTCTGCTGTCCCCTCAACTCACCGTGTTCAGGGCACTCTGGCCTTCTCCTCAAACACACTGCACATAGTCTACATAGTTCTGCCTCAGAGTCATGGCAGTTGCTGTTACTTTCACCAAAGACCCTCTTCCTCCATCTGTCTGCTTTGCTCACTCTTCCTCTCCTTTGGATTTTTGTTCATTTGTCATCTTGAGCACTTCCCTGATGACTCTAAGAATCACGATTCTTTCTTGCTCCTGCCCTCCCTATTTCCGATTCTCGATTTCTTTTTCTCTTTGGCACTGACCGCTTGATGGCAGTCTTTATATCTTACTTGTTTGTTATTGTCTCTCATCAGAGCAGGGAAGTAGGAGTGAAGAAAGTCGAAGCTCAGATTTATTAACTTGATCAAGTTGACATAGCGAGGAGAACCCAGGTCTTCCAACTCCCAAACTTCATATAGGTTTGGGCTGTGAGGACAGGTGCTGTACTTGAGGAAAACATTCTATTAATATTTTTGTGAGTACTTGTTTCTGATGCACAGTAAATACATGCATCATGAGGAGTTTGTACATATACATACTGCATTGTAATCCTTTTTACTTCCTATTCCACCACCCTTCCTCTTTCCTTTCATCCCTAGTTCCCCTTCCCACCTGCGAAAGTTCTACCTGCCTTTTTCCTACCAACTATTTTTTATTTTGCTCTTTGAATTATTTGTACTTTGGTTTTCTCATATAAGAAATCGTGCACTATTTAATCTTCTGTGTCTGATTTATTTCACTTAGTATTATGGTCTCAAGGTGCATCTATTTTCCTACACATGACTCGATTTATCCTTCTTTATGGTTGAGTAAGTAGTACTCCATTCTGTATATATCACATTTTCTTTATGCATTCGACTGTTGATGGACATACAGAATGTTTCTAAGATTTAGCTGTTGTGAGTTGTGCTGCTATAAATATGGATGTGCATGTGTTATGGTTTATATCTGGATATCCCCCCTACAAAGCCTCATGCACTTAAAGGTGGGACTTTTAAAAGGCAATTGAATTATGGAGGTGTTATAGCTAAATGTGATGCTAGGAGTTGGGGCCCGAATCAGTGGGGGTGTGACCTGAAAGGGCATATTTCCCTTCCTAGTTCCTCTCTTCACGCTCTCTGCTCCTTAGATGTGCTGGAATGAGCAGCTGTCCTGCACCCAGGTCCTTCCACCATGCTGTCCTGCCCTGGAGCCAGCTGACTATGGACTGAAACCTCTACAAACTGTGAGCCAAAATAAAGCTCTCCTCCTTTAGGTTGGAGGTATCAGGTCTTGTGTCTCAGTGATGAGAAAAGTGACTAAAATAGCATGTAGTATGATGCCTTCAACTCTTTAGGGAAGATGTCCAGAAGAGATATAGTTGGATCAAGTGGAATTTCTGTTTCTAGTTTTTTGAGGTATTTCAATACTGATTTCCATACTGGTTGTACAAATTTATATTCTGCAAAACAGTCTTGCAAGGTTTAAACATTCATATATGTAGTAAATCTGTAGAGCATACTAACAACAGCACATTTCCTAGGAAAGAGTATGTTCTCTTTCCATGGTTCAGTTTTCTCTTTTTAAAGTTAAGATACAATATACATATAATATAATGTTCAGCTCTTAAATATACAGTTCAATGAGTTCTTTTACATTTGTATATTATTGTGTAACCACCACTCAGATCAAGTTCTACACCATTTATAGTACTCCAGAGTTCCCTTCCTGTACCTATCCCCACTGTGAGGTTATGATTTTGTCATTTAGCATCATATATTTGTTTTGCCTGTTTCAAAAATTCATTTAACAGGAATATTACAGCCTATTGTCTGCTATGCCTGACTTTTTCTGTTCGATACTGTATCTGTGAGACTCATTTATGATGTTGCATATGTCTATAGTTTATTTTTTCATTGTATTGTAATGTTTTCCACGAATATATTATGACTAACCAATGTGTATATGTATATACTTGATAGATTGGTTGTTTCCGGTTTTGAGCTATTAAGAGTAACTCTTGGGACTGAAGATGGAGTTTAGTGGCAAGGTATACAAAGTTTGCAGAATATACAATGAATATTCACATTTTAAAAAATTTGTTACCCTAAAGACACAGTGCCTTTAATCCCCTTCAAATACTCTCTCTTGCTTCAAACACAGTTATCATTTTTGCCACTTTTTTCTTTTGAGACAGGGTCTCGCTATGTAGTTTACAGTGAGCTCACTATGTAGCTCAGGCTGGCCTCGAACTTGCAGCGATCCTCCTGCCTCAGCCTCCTGAATGCTGGGATCACAAGCGTGAGCCACCATGTGAGGCTCTTACCACTTTCTGAAGCAGTCTTTGAGTCCTCTTTCCTGAATGTCCTTATGAGGTATGATAAGAACAATTCAGTGAATCCTTTCCCAGGTGGTGTCCAACAGAAAGGCAGACTCATAAAAAACATTATTGTTTTTCCTCACCCACCTATTCACTAGATCTAGCATTGCGTGACTTCCAGCTCTTCCCCAAAGTCAAAATAACTGTGAAATGTAAATGTGTTGCACTATTCAGAATATTGAGGCAGCCATGACAGTACACCTAAAGCAGAAGTCACACGGTGTCAGATCCAGTGAATAAGGTGGATGAGGACTTGTCATAATGTTTTTATGAGCTTGCCTTGCTGTTGGATGACACTGGCCAACAACATTCACCATATTTTCTTTTTTTTTAATCACACCTTGTAAAGACCCTCAGAAGAGAGAACTTCCAGTGCTGTTTCAGAAAGTGGCAGGAATGTTCCAAGTGAGGGAGAGTGTTTTGAGGGGAATTAATGGCAATGTGTCTTTTATAGTAATAAGTTTTAAAAATTTAGACATTCCCTGTATATTTTGGTCACACCTCATCTGTTTAGCTTTGGTAGATGTTATCAACTAATTTTTCAAAATAGTTGTGCTGATTTATAGTTTCAGCAGCAATGTATGAAAATTACAATTGCTTCACATGTTTGCCAATGTTTAGAATTATTCTTTTGTTGTAGCTAATCTGATCATTGTGTTGTGACACTGTGATTTTAATTTTCTCTAACCACTATTGATGTTAAACACTTTTTCGTATACTTATTGGCCATTTAGATACTCTCATTTGAGAAGTATCAACTCAGATTTTTGCCTGTTTTTGAATGGTTTATGTTTCCAGTAGTTCTAAATTTAATATATTTATTAGTAATCTGGGAGATAAGGGGAATATTAAAATGTAGATTGTGGAGTCATTCACTAAGTTCACAGATATTTATCAAGTTCCAACTTATTTCTTGGACACTGTGCTAGACTTTGGTGACAAAAAAGACTAGCAAGTCAGTTCCTGCCTCTTGCAAGCTCACTGTCTAATAAGAAAGACCACATAATGTGAAATGATGCAGGCATTATGTTAGAGGCATGTGGAAGCTATTACAGAAGGACACAGGAGGAGTACAGGCACAGACAGATGACATAATCCGGAAAAATGACTGGTACTGAAGGTAACCTCAGTCACAGAAGTGATCAGTGTGAGCATTGTAATTAGGCTCTTGGGTTTCTAGGAGAAGCAACTCATTCAAGCCAGTTCATGTGCGCAGTTATTGTATAAATCTATATTCAAGATAGAATCTCATAGGAATCCATGAATGAGAACCACAGAGGCTGGAACTGAACTGGCACTTCAAGAATCCCCAGTAGTAGCAGGTCATGGATTTTTACTGCTTGCCTAGCAGGAGGAAGCAATCATTCTTTACACGTCTGCCTCTCTTTGCATGAGCACTAGCAGGGAGAAGCCGCTTTATCCTCTAGCATTTTTCTATGTTGCAGTTGCTAATAATCCACAATTTCTTCTTACAATTTTGACCTTCTTGTAAGTTGAGACACTCATGCTCGTTTGTTTCCTTTTCTATCTAATGGTTTCTCCACCTCTTTCTGTATAAATCTTCAGCCTTAGCTCCTGTTCTTAATTATGTATTTCTCTATTTCCTAATTCAATTTTCCCAAAGTAAAAATTTTATTATCCAAGTGCACTCTCATTTGAGTAGCACTTTTGCACCAAGTCATTTGTAAAGCTGATGGTGAAACTAAGCATTGGCTGGCTTTTGCCTCTCTTCTAATTATCGGTAATCACAGAGAACAGATCATGTACACAAAACACGGTTGCCTAAGTAGGCTTTGTAAGTGCAGGATGTGGGTAGGACAGTTAAGTCAGGAGCGAAAGACTTCTCCCTTATCATATTATCTACTGCAGATGATAAGGACTACTGGACTATTCAGAACTCATAATCATAGAAACCTAGAAGTACTTAGACATTTTACTACACCAAAGATAAAAATTTGCCGTGAGATTGTACAATTCCAATGCATTTTAAAGGGAGATGATTTAAATAACATCCTTATGAGAACTAAATAAGTTCTAATACTTCTGGGAATGTATGAAGACACTCACGCATAATTCAAAGAAAATATATTCTGAAAGAACAATGGTAATCAAATAAGTAAATAAGAGACTACACTGGTTTAAATGAGTTAGTTGGGGTTGGCAACTTAGCTCAATGGTTAGAGTGCTTGCCTAGTAAGCGTCAAGGCCCTGAGTTCGATCCCCAGCACACACACACACACAAAATAAATGGGTTAGTGAAAAATATGTTTGTTTTTACAAAGTGCATGTTCTAATTTTGAATGGCCTGGCCCATTTTATCTTTATTTCAAAAATTACTGAGCTGGACCAGAAATAATTTAAAGAGGGTCAGCTAAAATAATTACAGTTATTGTAACAAGACAAAGCCTAGATGTAAAAGACTAAGACATTTTAATTGGGAGGAAAAAAGGTAGAAATCTGATAAGTACTATAAAATAATAAATGTTAAAGAGAAGCATAACTGGATGTTTGTATTTATGTTTTTAATAATAAAGGAATAAAGGACATTTAATAAAATGAAAAGGCAGAAAAATTTAAAACTAATAAAGGATTCTTTTTTAACAATTAACTTTATAAATTTCATCATGGAATAATTGCTACTGATAGCTCAGGACGATTCAGAAAGATTAGGTGTTCATATGAATGAGGATAGCTTTCATAGTAAAAGAGAGTGAAAATAATGAGCAATAGGAAGTCCTGAGGCTTCAGGGCACATACTGATCACAAGCAGAGGAAATGTTATAACTGATATAACATTGTCAGCCGTCTGGGACTGCTGGGCATGTACAAGCTTGCTGAGTGTGTGCTGGAGGGTTGGCACTGGCTTCTTTGGTGATTTCTTTCGAATAGCCGCACCCTCAAAGGCCATCATGCCAGCACAATATTGCTGCATTGCTGTTTATTCATACATATTTTTGGTGTCTGCCTTGCTGATTGCCCATATTTTTTTTCCTTTTAATGAGGCTGATTTTTTTTTTATTTTGAGTGATCATTTCCAGTTTCACCCTTTCCAATCTTTCTTTAATAAGTATTTCATTTTGACTAGTCTGCATGTTTAAAAGACGATTGGTCGAGCCAAGAATCTGTCGGTAATGATGTTATTATTTATGCAGAAGAAACTTGGGATAATCATAGCGACTGACATTTCCTGAAGCATCCTCCTAGCCATTAAAAATAGGCTGTTGCTGATGATATCTGCCAGATTTGAGTTTCAGGAGGGTGTTTCCCAGAGAAGACTTAACCTTTCATTTTAATTGTCCTCTTAGAGTCGTTTGTTATATAGTCAGAGATGCCAAAGTTCCACTGTTACCAGGTAGCTTGTTTCTAAAAAGCGGCTTACCAACTAAATGTTACAGGGTTTGGGGTTGCTCGCTTCTCCCCTTAGAGTTAGATTCCAGGTTATTCTCATCTTGAACAAAGAATTGGACAAAATGAGCAAAAGACAGTGGCAAAGTGTTTTTTTTTTTTTTTTTTTTTTGGTGGTGCCGGGGCTCGAACTCAGGCCCTTGTGCTTACAAGGCAAGCACTCTAATCACTGAGCTAAATCCTCAGCCCTGGCAGTGGCAAAGTTTATTCAAGAAAGTAACAGTGAAGAATGAGAGAGAAACTGGTTCTCTAGACAGAGCTTGGGCCAACTAAAGAGAAAAGAGGGTAAGAACAAAGACGAAAGTACACGCTGGGTCTGGGAGACACGGCACGGGCTATCATGGGGAGTTGTGGTAGAGCCAGCTCCTCACAGTTGCCTTTCCTTATAGAGTCCAAGTCTCAAGGAAACCCCTGAGAGTTCCTACATCCGGGGCCTTCGAGGCTGTGCTGGGATCCCGTGCCCCAGGCCGATGTTAGGTCTAGGCCATCCGATTGAAAACCTGCTCGAGTTCTTGGGAGGAGTCCCAGTGCAGGTCTTTGGGACTGTTCTGTGCCCGTGTCCAAGATCTTGTAGTTAACAGGTGACACCTACTTCCCCCGTCAGCTTTTGCTATGCCCTAATATCCTATCTTACCCCTGTTAGGTCCAGTCTCCACATAGAGGGAGTAAAGGAGCTACCTAGGAGAGTTGACTTGAGGTACACATCAAATCTTTCACCCAGGACCCATTCCGTGTAAAATCCCACCATTAGTATTTAATTCCTTGTATTTGTTCCCTCCTTCCGTCTTCTTAAAAAAAACTAAAACAAAAAACAAAACCTTCCTTCCATGGACATGATATTGTACTAAGAGCACTAAAGGAAGTTAGTTATTTCTCAGATTCATGTCCCCTCTGATAGGTAGGATAATTACCAAAAGATGATCAAGTTATGCTGTGCTGTGTGTGGTGGAGGGGCAGGTGTTGTCAAGGGTGAGAGTGGAAGTGATAACATCTTTATACATTTGAAATTCCTTATCAAAATTACTCTCCCTGTAATCCCGGCACTTGGGAGGCTGAGACAGGAGGATTGCCATGAATTCAAAGCCAGCCTGAGCTACATAGTGAGACCCCAAAACAAAACAAAACAAAACAAAAAAGGACAAAACAACTACTCTCAGAAATAGGTACAAGGTCATTCATGCTAAGATGTTCATGACTGGCACAAACAAGATCTTAGCCCTTCAAAAACATTTGCAATAGAGCAAATGCTCCATAACCATCAAGCAAAAGGGACAAATTCCCTAGTTGGAGTTCCAAGTTTTACGAAGAATGTTAGGGCCTCTGGGGTGTGTGTCTATGGGGCCTTCTAGCCTGCAGTTCCCACACACATGTACTTTCTTCCTTCCCCTCACCATAAAATAATGGGCTGTGAAGTTGCTGCCATCTGAATTTCAGGTGATGGGGATCTAGATAAAGGAATTACTGACTTTATTCCATGGTTCTTTAGTATCACACGGCCCCACTGGCTTCTCATCCAGCTTTCTGAGGACAGAATCAAAGCTGACACAATCATACATGGCTTTGCAGTTATTAAGATGAATTTGGTGTTTTATCTCATTTGAATTTTTCTCCTCCTCCTCCTCCTTCTCCTTCCCCTTTCTTTTTTGGCAGAGCTGGAAATTGAACCTAGGGCCTCATGCATGCATGTGTTCTACCACTAAGATATACAATAGCCCTTTTTAACATTTTATGCTAAAATAAAAATTCATTGAGTTGCCCAGGCTGGTCTTGAACTTGCAATCTTCCTGCCTTAGTCTCCCAAGTACCTGGGATTACAGGCATGCACCATCATATCCGGCTTTATTTAGAATTTTGGGCCTTCTGACTGTGTTCAGGGACGGTCACTATTTTTTGATGCTTTACAAATGAAAGAACAGAATGGGGACGAGGCATAAACTGTTTGATTGTAGAGACTGGGTATCTGTTGGTTCTTAGTCCAGTTCTCTTGGCACCACCTTTTGCTACTTGCATAAACTAAAGCAATTGTGTCTAGTGATACAGCATGAGGGCATAAAACATGTCCAAAAAGTGTCTACTACCAAGTGGGTCAGGTAAATTAATAAATAAAACTTTCACACATGCTTCCTGTAGATTTAACGTTTTCTGTGTATACCCTGGGACCAATTTTCCTAAAAAAGTTTGTGCCTCTTCAAGTCCAGAAAGACTTTAAGACTATATTACATTTTCAAAATGGAAAATGTGGAGCTGTGGCTTAAAATCAGCAATGCTCGTGTTGTCTTTTCTTTTTTTTTCTTTTTCATTTAATTTAAAATTTCACATTAGATTTGCAGAGGAATATGGGTGAGGAATTTACAATAAGAAGAATCATAAGCCTGGTTTTAATTTATTTGTGTACATTTTCTAAATTACTGTGCCTGGAGTCTTCCAAGACTGATGTTTTTAATAAGCAGAATGTCATGTTATCAGGATTTGTAGGGCCTGACTATCATTTGTCAGATATTTTTCTTTTTTCATGTGTGTGCTCTTTTGTGGTTCCTCTTTGTCTCTGAGCTCTGTTCAAGGAAACCTCTCTGCATCTCGATGGCTTAGTTTCTGATAAGAGGGTCCATACTTCTCTTTCAGGCTCTTTTCTTGTAAACATAAACACACCTTCCTGTGTTAGGACCCCAGGCAGTTTCCTAAAATCTAGTATGTTATCCTTCTTTTGAACTGTTTATTTCGCATGGGAGCTTTTGTTTTTTAAAGTATTTCCTGTCGTTCTTTCTGTAATTTTTTTTTTAAATGGAGAGAAAACAAAATGAATCTCAACTTAACCAAGACATACAGACATTTTTACCTGGTTGATTTGTATTTGGGTAATGTCTCAAGTGTTTGACATATAGCAGCTGGAATTTTCTCACAACTAAAGCAATTCTATTTCCTGAAATCACAAGTACCATTCCCTCCCTGTGTGTTCAAGAGCACTGTTTTTCAGTGTATGACCCTTCTTAAAATTGGCTTATTTGGATTTGAGATGATGTAAGACTGCAGTGATTCTTAATAAGAATCATCTTCAGAAATTAGAATTATCTACTAGGGAAAAATTTATGACTTCTGAGAATAAAATAGTGTGATATTTCATTTTTGGTTTCCTGATTCAAATTGAATTTGTGTTTATTTTTATTGACTGAGCTGGGCTTTTTGTTTGTTTGGTCTGAGTTTTTGCGGTGCTGGGGAAAGGACCCAGAGCCTTGGTGGTATGCATGTGCTCTACTACTGAGCCACAGTGTAGCTATATTTTGAAAAAAACGTTTTGTTTCCCTTTTTCTTGAAGGAAAGTGCCAGCAAAGAATTTCTTTGTATGCAACAGAGCAAAGGTCCCTCACCTTGTTATGTACTCCATTGCCTCATTCCTTGCTCATTATCCCAAGGAGGAGAGGGCAGGGAAGCCTATTAGATGTCTTATAATAGGCTTGCGCATTTTCAAATTTAAGCACTCTTTCGTGACATATTTTGTCCGTCACCAGGTCCTTCCTTTGTTTTCCTTCTTCTTACATCCTTCCACTATTCAGTAAAGTCAGCTTTAAATCTCTATTTTTAAGAGTTCTACTACTGATTCTACTTAACAGCTCCCCCTCCTTCCTTCCCACCCGCCCTCTTTCCCTCCCCTCCTTCCTTCCTTCTATTTAAATAATAATATATGTATGTTTTTTCCCAATTTTCTCCATATACTTAAGAACTTTGATTAACTGATATTAATTGATCATCTGCTATGTCCTAGATCCTGAGCTCAGTTTTCAATTAACTGGTGAACTTTTATTCTACTGGTGAACTTTTATTTTGGTTCTGAGTTTTTGGTTCAAGATTCAGTCTTTGGCTGTATGTCTTCCTGTTTGGTTTAGTTTTGCCTCTGCTACTATGTACTTTTTATGCGACCTTAGGTAAATCATTTACCTTTGTTGAGCCTTGGAAGGCCTTTTGAGGATTAGGCATGCGTGACTAACTCAATTTTTTTTCTTATTAGCATAAATTTTATAGTATAGGACCAAAAAAATAAAAAAATCGATCTGATTTCAGAAGAATTGAGTGTTTAGACCTAGTTATCACTAAGTAGCTGTGTGAGTTTGGATAAGAAATTCCTGTTTTTGGTCTCAGCCTCTTATTTGTAAAATGAAGAACTTCGGCCAGATTCCATCTTTAAAATTATCTAGTTTTCTTATAGCTGTGCGTTTTGTATGTGTGTTTTTGTATTGACCCAAATTCCTTTCAAGAATCCTTTTTCCTCACATGGAAATAGAATTAATTCTGTTTCTAAGCATAAGTTTTTAAAAAAAATATCAACAATTGTCTCATTTTGTTTATTTGCTTAGGTGTCTATGCACTTATTCCATCTCTCCCCAAATCCACCAAGATCTGTTACATTTTGTCAACATTTTTTTCAAAAGCTCAAAAAATTCCAAGCACTCATATCCATTATCTTCCTGGACATTTGTCTCCCAAACCATTGGTTCCAGACTGGATTATATGCTGTGCCAGCCTGGGCACATCTGTTTGTCTTCATGGCACATTCTGTCACAATTCTCTATGCTCAATTTCTTCATTATATTTTCCAGTAGTTTTCTAAAAAAGATATATTAAGACAAAAATATTATGAATATTGGTATGTCTGAATATGTCTTTATCCACATAACTGATTGATAGCATGGCTGGGTATAGAATTTTAGGTTAATAAGTTTTTCTCACACCTCTTCTTGCGTCTAACATCTAGTTTTGCTGTTGAGAATTTTAATGCTATTCTTACTTCCAACTGATTACTTTCACATTTCTCCTCTCAATTTATGGGTCTTTTTTTAAAAAAAGTAAATATTTTAGGTTGGGTCTTTCACCTAGAAGCTTAGTTCAGTTCAGGGAAATTTCCATATGTTAATACTTTGAGGAATTGATATAAACAAATTTTGTCTATTTCTCTGTATACTGTGCACTAATGCACTAACTCATCAAAACATGTACTTATAAATGTCTAATTTAAAATAATATCTGTTATGCATAATCATTAATAGATCTGGTTTTATTAGATTTTTCCTGCATGATAAGGGGGGGAATTTCTTTGCCTTTTCATTCTGATGTCTATGAGATTTCCTAGACTTTATTTTCCAAACCTATTATTGCATATTAGTTTACATCTAGTTTACTCTCTTTAATATTAAGAGTATCCAGTCTTTGTTGTATCACTGCAAAATCTTTCATATCACTTGACTATATTTCCTCTAATTTCTTTTTTCTATTTGCTTTGGTTTCTTTTATATCTGGTGAACATTTACTGTCTGTAATGAAGCAGAATTTTGAAAAATGGACCATGGTAAGACTTAGTGACCAGCAGATTTTCTTGTGGGGTGATCCAGAGGCTGTTTTGTGTTCTGGTTAGGTGACTCTAAATGACACTACCTTTTGTTTTAGAGCCTTTCAAATTCTGCAGATAAGTATCCTTCAGTATATAATAGATAAGTTCTTCCCTTGGTTGAAGGTATTCTGGAAAAAGGTAGAAGAAGATAGCAGGAAAGTTTACTATTCCATATGTAGATTTTGACTCGATCCCACCATTTTCAGCAGAGTACCTCATTCCCTTCTATTTGCTTAGTGTCCAGATCAGTTTTCTAAGAACTTAAACCTCCTGGTGCATTGTGTTTAGGGTAGTATTTAACTGTTTGGGGATTATAGGTCCTTACTTTGCCCTCAACCATTTCCCTTGTTTTCATCCTGGAGCCCCAACTCTGCCTTCCATGGTAATTCTAAACTCCGAGTCTTGCTATTTTCCTGGCCTCTTTAAGAGAAACAGGATTGTTTCTTGCTACTCATTTCTGAAGGCGTGTACATTTTAGTTATCACCTCTCCATTTGTTGTCCTTCACTAACATTTGCAGATGTTATAAGCTATAAGTTGGATATTTTCTCATTTTCTTTGTTGTTATGGATTTATACCTTTAAAAATTAAAAGAAAACAAACAACCTCCTGCAAACTCCCAAATCCTTTCCTATCATGTTGATAGAATTTGTAGAGGGAGCAGAGGTAAATCTACAATATATACTTAATCCATGATGTTTAACAAGAGGTTGTAGCCTATGTTTTTCTTGAATTTCACAAAAGGCAAATTTTTGCAACTGATTATTAGCAATCAGTTTTTTTTTTTTTTTTGGCCACAAGTCTGAATATTTAGGAAGAAAAGTTTAAAGATGTTCATTTTATATTAGTCTAGCATAGTGAATTTAGAATCTTTGGATTTATTTCCTTGGATTTACTTATAACAATATGTTTGAAATGTGTTAAGTAGAAAAATTGGCAGAAAGATGAGTGTATGCGTGTGTTTGAAAGTGTGACAGCAAGAGAAACGGGTGGAAGAAAAGAATGAATCCAAAAGAAAGCAGAATGTTAAATTTTGGTAGAGAGGAAGGTAATGTTTCAGATCATAGCCATAGAAACATTTTTAATACCAACAATAATTTTTTAATGAGTAGCTAAACTCAATAGTTTTCTTAATTGGCTAGCCTCACAGACCATTTATTTTCTACTAGTATCTTAAAAATGCTGCCCCACTTTGTAATATGTATCTCTTGAATGAATGCATTTCTAGCTCTTGGGCCCAGGTTATATGCCGCTCTCATTTACTGTGGCAGCATTAAGACACCTTATATATGCCAAATGGTAAACAACTACCAGAGTAGAGATCATTCTTCCATCATGTAACTGAGAAGAGTCTACCTGGCTTCATTAGTTTAGTTAGAATCTTTTACTTTTTGAATAATGATCAAAGGATCGGTCGGTCTGTCATTTCTCTGTTCTTTTTAAAAAACCACTTGAATTTCCTTTAGACTATTAGTAACGTGCTGCCTTAGAATTTTTCCCTATCATATTATAGAACCATTGTTAAGTGGTGTGAGTGGAAATAGAACACACTCCTCCAAATATCTGAAGGTCCTTATATAAGACTATGGAGAAAACACACTTTTTTTATGCTTTCCCTTGGAGAAATTCTAAGAGATAATTCTTAATAATTTCATCTTACTTCAGTAAAACTTGTTCTCCTCCACTGCCTTTTTGGAGTAATTTTTTATCTTTCTGATAAATTTATGACTACTGCTACCAATACTATGAATTATTTTAGTGTTGTATAGCACTGCCAGTATGCTGAGTCTACTTCTTTAGGAAATAAAGATAACATGTGGGAGTTTTAAATTTTCTTGATCATAGAAGACATTGAAACCTCAGTTAAGATACTAGGTAAGCTTCGTCACTGACTTTTTGTGTGACCATTTAAAAATCATTTAAGTTTTCTTCATCTCCATTTGTAAAATATATGACACTCAATTGTACAAGGAGCTTACAATTTAGTGAGCCTGATAAAGGAAAGCTTATCCAGTGGCACAAATCATGCCTATTTATCTTTGTTTTCTCTTGTTTGAACTAATAGTTACTCAGAAAATGCTGACTGAAAGTTTGAAAGAGAAATACAATATCGAGCAAGTGGAGATTCCATGAGATCCCTATGAGAATAATCTTATATTAATATATTCAACTTGATTCTAAAGGGAATGTAGAGATGGAGTCTGAGGGGCTGCATGTTCTTCAGAGTACGGTGAAGAATTGAGCTGATTATAGTGGTTAGATGATTAAAAGACAATATTTTTAATGGGCAAAATCTTCGTTCAAATGAAGGATACAGTCAGTATATGGCTGAGCTGTGATCTCTTTGGTTCAAGGGACTCCAAGTACACCCTCTGAATTACCTTCAGACTCACTGACAGTTTTAAGAGTTTTAAGAGCTTGGCCACTTTCCACATGTCTGAAAGTGATTCTGAATATGAGATGTGAGAAAGTTGTGACTCAAACTTGGCTGTTAGAAAGAAAAGAATGGAAAAGCAGCAGAGAGTGTTCAGGTATGGCTGATACTGAGAGTTCTGAATTTCATAGTCATGGAAATTAAAAGGTGTGATCCAGAACAATATCCTTCTTTTAATTATTTCCCTCAGAGTGTTCTTGGCTGTGGTGACACATACTTGTGGATCTCAGCACTCTGGGAGAATCCTAAATTCAAGTTCCCTGGGCAACTTTTCAATTTAGAAAGACCCTGACTCAAAAAAAAAAAAAAAAAAAAGTCTGTGCAAGGAAGAAGCACTATCCAACATTTAGGTTTGTTGATGACATTACTGGTACTGATGAGAAGTGGAAATTTATTTGTTTGTTGTACCTATTTAAGAATCACGTTTTTTTCTTTTTCATATTTTTCTCTTGGGAAGGAGCCACTTCTTTCCGGACCTATGTTTTCCTTCCTAAGTCACTGCTGAGCTATTTGCCAACCAAGCCAACACTACATTTTATTCACCAAAGAAGAAGAAAGCATCTGCTAATAGAAGGAGCCTGATAAATAGCGGAAAAAGAACGGATTTCAGAGGACTTGCCTCTAAAGCTCTGTTATTACTTATTCCTAACTTTCCATAGATCGATATTTCAATTTCTTGGAGTCTCTCTTTCCTCATCTGCAAAATGGGGTTAATGGAGGATTTCATCCGCGAAGTGCATATGGTAGAGATTAAGAGAGATGACGTGGGTACCTTATTCCAAAATAAACATGAGTTGAATATTAACAATAATATTACGACTGTGTGGTTACAACCAAAACTTGTCTCCTTTTACTGTCAGAAATGTCTTTGATAGCGCTCACATTTTTGTTCACACTGCCTGCTCCCTGGTGGGGCTCCAGCAACACTGCTATAACTCGAGGATGCTTGGCTGCAATTTGTATTCGGCTTCTTTTCTCAAGGGTTCGAATGAAAAGCCGTGGAAAGAAGGCAGAGAAGTACAAAGCAAAAATCTCAGCATCTGCCACCAAATCTTGGAAAGTCATCTGAAGGATGAAAGATTGTGGGTGATAAAGGAAAAACAGCTCTTTTCTGGGCATCATTTCTGCTCTCCTGAAAAAAGCCCCGACGTTGCAATATTTTTCAAGGCATAATATTGTCCCAGATGGAGGAGGAAACACTTACAAGCAGAAAAGGAGATAATGCGGGGTTCCCAGGAAACATCGGAAAGGGGTGGCGCGCTCGGGGCTCAGAACCCCTCAGCTCTTTGTTGGGCGCTGGGGAGTCACATTTCCAGAGCAGAAATGGCTCCTCCTGGAGCGGTCCCTCCGCGGGAAGGGCTCCGCGACCCTCGCAGCCCCTCTCCTCCTCTCCCGTCCTTGCAGGAGTCCGACCCCACAACGTGGTCGGACTGCGGTGCCTTTAAGAGTTTTGCTTGCTGCACAGGCTCAGCTCTTTGTGTGTAGTTGGAGTTTTTCTCTTTTAAGAAAAAAAGAAAAGAAACAGGGAGGAGGATGGGGCGGTGAAGGGGGAAGCGCAAGGATGAAAGCGCTGCACTTTTGCAGCTGGGGACCGTGGACGCGAAAGGCTTGTTTTCTGCTGAACCTGCGAAGCCCTTCTCGATCTTTCATCTGCGGGGCCCCGGAGGCGCCCGGCGCGGGAGGGGACGGCTTCCCCTGCGCGCGAGGGAAGGACACCGCGAGCACGCGGACCGCACCTGGGGGACCAGCCTCCCTCAGCTCCTGGGCCGCGGGGAGGGCGCGCGCAGAGGGAGTCCCTGGTCCCTGTCAGGGGTGGGGCGAGACCACGGCGCCGGGCCCGGGGGGGCACGTGGGGACACGCGCAAGGGTGCGGAGCCGCCCTACTTGCCGCGAGCTTCAATCGCAGTCTCAGTGCCAGCTAAGGGCTCCAGAGGGAAAATGGCTGCCGGGGGACCGCTGGGTGGCAAGCGTGCGACGCGAGGCTGACCGCTCCTCCGCGGACCCCCCTCCCGCGTTGGGCGCGCCCACCTCGGGGCTCCCGCTCGGCCCCGCCTTCCCGGGCGCGCGGCGCTCGGAGCCCAGGCAGTTGGCCCGGGCCGCGGGCGAGGCGGGGCCGAGCGGGTCGCCCTCCTCCTCCCCGTCAGGTCCGCTCCGGGCTCCCGGCGCTGTGTGCGCCGTCCGCTTCCCTCCTCCGGTCCGCCGGGGCGCCGCGGCTGCGGGGTCGGGCCGCGGACAAGGTCAGGAGACCGGACGGCGATGCCCGAGTGCGACTGGAGGCAGCCGCGCGGAGGTGACAGCCGTGGGGATCTGTCCCTCCTGAGCGGAGAGCGGGACGGAGGCGGGCGCCGGTGAGGCGAAGGAGGAGAGGCGCGAGGCTGCCTCCGGCGGGAGTCCTCTCGGAGCGACCCGGTCCGCGTGCGCGCGCAGCCCCGCCGGGCAGGGGCGCTGGGCGGGATGGAGCCGGGGGGCCGAGCCCGCGCTGGCGCCCCGCGGCCGGTCGCCCCGGGGCCGTGGAGGGCTCGGCCGGCGGGCGGCGGCAGCGGCGGCGCCTCCTGGCTGCTGGACGGGAACAGCTGGTTGCTGTGCTATGGCTTCCTCTACCTGGCGTTCTACGCGCAGGTGTCCCAGTCCAAGCCGTGCGAGAGGACCGGCTCCTGCTTCTCGGGCCGCTGTGTCAACTCCACCTGCCTCTGCGACCCGGGCTGGGTGGGTGACCAATGCCAGCACTGCCAGGGCAGGTTCAAGTAAGTGCCTTCCTCGCCGGACCCCGACCCTCAGCCCTGCCCCGCTCGCGTCGCGGCCTCCCCCGCTGCGGCCTCGGTGCCCCCTCGGATGCCCCGGCCGCGGCGGGGGCCAGCGTCGCGCCCCTACAGCCCCTGACGCCCGCCGGGCGAAGCCCTTGCGGCGCATTCCAGCTGCCGCAGCGACTTCTGAGCCCTGCTGGATGAGAACATTTTCACACTCAGTTATGGTACCAAACACCATTTTGTCAGGACAGTATTTTAAAATCAGAAATTATGCGGTATCTCAAATGTATGAGAACTGTGAAAAATTCAAACATGGAAGTGTAAACGTTCAAAGTGTGGTTCATCAGTACTTCCCTTTTCCCCTTTCCTACTCCTCTATAAGAGACCACTGCAAACGTTTCAGTTCCGTAAAAAGTAGGGTTCATGATGGGCTTACTATGTGTCAAACACTGTTCTAAACGCTTTATGTTGATTTGATCCTCACGAGATTTCTATGATTTATTATAATTCTTATACTGGATGTGCCGCGCGAAATCCAGGCAATTGATTTGAGTAACTTGTTCAAGGTTACCCAGTAGGAAGCACCCAGTCATGATTGTAAATCCAGCCAGTTTTACTCCAGAATGTGCACTTTTAGACAATATGCCGTGTTGTATTTGGTAAGACAGTTTCGAAATGAGAAATACAAGGGTGATTTTTGGTTAAGCAAAAACAAACAAAAACCCCCAAAACAAAAAAACAAAAACCAAAAAAACTTGGGACTTTTTGTGTGTATGTGACGAAGATAATGGATTTTTCTAATTGGTTAATTCATTATCACCTCTTTTGTGGGAACATCATTTTGTTTTTATGAAGATAGGGTAAGGAGTTTGCTTGACAGGGATAAAGAAACTTTCTCCCAATTGGTTGATGTTTATTATATTCCTGCCTGTTACAAAAACAAATAGGTGGGTGTAGGGAGAGCAATGGCCTAAATTAACTGAGGCCTTTTGGGTAGCTTTCTGACTACTTAGAGTTTACAATCATTAAGAAAGTCAGGTTCCATGGCTTATGCATACTTAATATTAACTTTACTAACTGATTTGTGACTCTGAAATTGCATTATGTAGACTGCAAATATTTGTTGTTAGGATGATAGCAACATTTAGTTGAAAGGTCTTGGGCTTTAAGGCAAAGGTAATAATATTTTCACCTTATTAATGTACAGTATTCTAGAATAATTTTCTTTGAGTTTTAAACACAGCATTTAAAAATATTTTTACTTTTGCTGGTTGAAACAGAGATCCTTAAAACTCAACATAGAAATGTGTGTTTTTAAAAAGTCATTTAAGACCATTAGGTAGTCTTTACTATTTAAATTAATTTACAACAGGGTTTTGAATACGAAATCAGAAAGTGAAACTTTATGAAAGGAATTTTTAGCAGTTTTAAGTGTTATCAGGGTTCATACTTTCAGAAGTTAGCACAGCACCAATATTTTCAAAATACATTTAAAATATTTTTGTGAGATGTGCTAATTAAAAGTTTAAAGAGTATTTGAAGATGAAGGAAAGATCGTACTTAATTGTGCCTTATTTGTAGTCTTATTTACGAAGTGTTCTTAAACTTTGCCTATGACGATAGCAACCACCTTACTGATCTAGTAAGGACAATTTTGAACATCTTTTTTTTATAAATAGGAAGATTGGTTGATTAATATGCGATTTAGGGATATTGATTTTTATTTAGGTGAATTGGCTACATTTTATTAAAAAGGACATAAATTACTGCAGTTCCAAAAGCTCATACAGTATCTCCCTTTTATAGCAAGGGAACTTGTTAATCAGCTGGATCAGCAGCCTGTGACCTCACTAGCAGATGTTGTCCCAGTTAGTAAGAGAGATCACAGATAAGTGAAAAGTAGCCTAAATAGCATTCAGAGATGGTGTTCATAAATCTATTGTTGAGTAAAAGGAGAATAGATTTTAATGTGAATATAGTTAAATAACAAACCCTGAATGATTAGATCATTTTATCATTGGAAGCTTTTTTTTCCTATAGTTCATTGTACTCTATTGGTAAATGCTTTTCCACTCCTCTGTGGAATACAAATTGTTAGAATAAATATAATTAGTACAACTGCTAGTGTTACATATATTCTTAGAGGTAAGGAAAATGTGTTATTAATGTTAAAGAGAAGAATCACATTTAGAAGAAAAGAATTCTTCTCTGTAAAGCACACACTAAGCTATGATAAGTTTATTTGAAGATGATGATTTATTTTATCCAGCATTTGAAGTAATAACACTGGGGAAGAACTTAGCTGGAATTTTTCACTTCACTAATTATCTTGATAATCTTTTTACTCAATTGAAGAATAGAAGCATACAAATAGACATAAAAATGATTGATCTCTCTTGGTAAGCACTTGTCAAAATTAATTGGTTGGTCTCATGGTAACTTAGTCCCCTCACCACCAACTCTAGGGGTTTCACCAGGAAATAAGGGTATTCTTCAAATACTTATTTAGAGTTGCAGGTTGGTGGTTGGAGGAAGAAATGCAGAAGCAGATACGGTATCAGAAGTGATATTTCAGATCTTTAGTGTTGATTTAAGTCTTCTATTTCCATCTGAAAAACATTCAAAATTATAAGCCATTTCTCATACAGATAAAATGAACATTGCTCTTTAGCTAATGCTAAAAGGTTAGAAAACTGACAATCAGAAAGGACAGTGCCAATTTGAAATATTAATGAAGGGTAGATTCTAATTCAAATAATATTTATTTGAGTAGCTCAATTTAGAAAACATTACTATAATCTATTTGAGTGCACTGGGCATGGTGGTGCACAGTATAAATTTCAGCACTTGGGAGGCTGAGGCAGGAGGATCATTGCAAGTTCCAGGACAGCCTCAACTATATAGCAAGATGCACCAAGAACCCTGATGTGTTTTTTTATACAGCATACTGTTGGATTTCTTTTTTTTTCCTTGATCTATTCTACCAGTCTGTGTCTTCTTATTGGGGAATTAAGACCATTCACATTGAGAGGTTATTACTGATAGGTATTTACTTATTCCGGTGCTTACCTTATTTTCCTGGTGCTAATTCCCTATCTTTTCCTTCTTCTTAACTGCTCATCCCTCTTGGTGTATTAATTCTATTAGACCTTCTGTCAGTGTTAATTTCACTGTCTCTTTCTAGGATATCCTTTGGAATTTTTTATAATGCCGATTGGGTGGTCATGAATTTCTTCTTTAAGTGATTTTTATTGTGAAAATGTCTTATATTTCTATTTTGAAATATAGTTTTGTAGGTTTTATCAGCCTGGGTTGCAGATTTTTTTCTTTTAGGGCTTGAAGCACTTTACTCCTAACTCAGCTAACTTTGAAGGTTTGTGTTGAGAAGTCTGCTGTAATTCTAATGGGTTTACCTTTATAAGTGATTCATTGCTTTTCTCTGTTTTTAAGATTCTGTTCTTGTATTGGACTTTCTGGATGTTGACTATAATGTGTTCTGAACAGATTCATTTCTGATCATGGTTATTTGGGGTTCTATATGTGTCACTTATCTACATGAGAAATTCATTTCCTTTACTTGGAAGGTTTTCTGCTTATTTTAATAAATGAACTTTTTATGGCATTTGTGTTCTTTTTAAATTTTTCACTAATTAATCTTTGTCGTCTTTGCATTATCTATGAGTTATTGTGATGTATTTTCACGTTCTCTTGTTTTTTAAGGTTTCTTTCATTAATTGGTCACCAACAACAGCCATCTTGTGGTTCTGACACTCTGACCTCAAATTGGTTGTTTCTGCTGCCCATACTTTTGAAAGCATTTTTAATCTCCTGAATTTGTATTTGAAGCCTTTCTGTGGACTCTACTTCTTTTCTATGCTGATCACACATGATTTGCATTGTTTTGTTTAGCTCTGCTAGCTTTTTATTAGTGTCTTCTGTAGAATCACTGGTCATTTTGTTTATTTGGACCAATATCTTATTATTTATATCTTCTGTGAGGTTACCAATGCCTTATTGATCTGTTTTGTTATCTCCCTCAGTAACAGCTTGAAAAATTAGAATGTGTGGCTTTTGGTTTCTTCCACTTCGATGTCCTATGGATCAACTTTGGCAGAGTTGGAAGTTTTAAGAGGCATTTTTTTGGCTTCTTTTTTTTTTTTTTTGCTTGTCTTCTGATGTTTCTATTTTTCTTTTTCTTTGTTTGTTTTTGTATTGAGACTTCTGGGTTGATTGTAGTGGAAAGCTTTGTTTCTAGTGTGGAGATCTTTTTAGTTAATGACTACTTTTCATTGTTGTCCTTTCACTGCAGCCTACTATTGGTGTTTGACGCTATTCCTGGATCCAACCAGCTCTGTTTACTTGGACTGGGAGATTCCAGTTCTTTATCTCGGTACCCAGTTCTCCAGGAATGGGACACAGTATTGTTAATGACCCCAGGACAATCCACATATTGGTATCTCAAGAAAACTAATAACACATAAATCAGCTTGGCTTTAGTAATATGATTGGCATCAGTTATAGCGTCAAATACAAACTGAGTATTGCCAAACCCTAAGAACCAATAATGTATCACCCTTAACCATAGAAAAGATATCTGTAATTATAGTATTAATACTAAGACAAACTATATATTGATCTACAGTAAATATCTACTAAACAGAACAACTTTACTTCTACTAACAACAAGACAACAGTAGCATACAGTTAACTAGCTATCTAGAGATTCATAAAACTTAGTAATTATACTAGTTCAGGTAGAGGGGGTGGGGAACCATAGAGTGAAGAAAGCAAAATTTAACTATTTATTCAGTGGGCTATGAGAAGAAGGAAAGAAAAGAGAGATGGGAGTTCTATTGAGGAGTTAATAAGGAAATCAATAATGTTAGAGAACAGTCTCAGGAAAGAATGAAGAAGAAAATGAAAAAAAAATCCAGCAAAATACAGGAAATAAAAATAAGATAAAGAGGAAGAAAAATGAAGTTGAAAGGGGAAAAGAGAAAAGGAGAGAAAATATAATAAAAGAGGAAAAAAGGGAGCGAATACTCCAAATTCCCTCCAAACTCAATAAAGACAAGAATAATAAAAATTGTAAAATAAAAAATGATTGAGTCAAAGAAAAATTTCTCTCTCTTTCTCTTTTTTTTTTATTTTTTTAAGACAAGGTCTTGCTGTGTTGTTCAGACTGGCCTTGAACTCACTGTTTGCCCAGGTTGGCCTTGAACTCAGAGTGATCCTCCTGCCTCAGCCTCCCATATACTGGGATTATGGGGATGTGCCACCACACCCAGCTCTTGTGTTTTGAATGAGTGATTTCTTTCCAAGATCTGCAGTGTTGGGATCCTGACAGTCAGTTTTCTCTGCCTAGCTTTAGGGCCATGGATTTTTTCGGTGTCCTTCCTGCACCAGATGCCCCTCTATCTGTTCACTCCAGCCTGGGGTTACTGTGCAAGCCAAGGCGTGTCCTTGCTCTCATTAGTAGATGGAAAATGCAAGCAGCCCTCTGGTCTCTGCTGAATTTATTTATTGGCCAAATAGGGGTTCAAGTGGACTTTTGGAATTAATATCCATGCACACAGGGTCTGGTTGCTCCCTTCTCTCCCTGGGCAGTGTCTTGGTTCAGGATCAGTTCAGTTGGTTAGTCCTCACTTCTGCTGCCCTATGCCAAGGGGAAGCAAAATGTAGAGCCAGCTTGTGGGTGGTGGATAGTCTTGGCCTTGCATGGAGGGAAAGCACATCCTGAGTAGGCTTGCTTACTTACAGTGGGTAGGGGCACTATCCAGCATGGGCCTCCTTGCTCATGTGGTAGGAGTGCCTTGTGTCCAGCATAGGCTTATTTGCTTATGTCAGGGGAAGGGCATCTTGTGTCCAGTGCGGGCCTGCTTGCTCACACCGGGAGGGGCCACCACCTGTCCAGAGAGTGCCTGCTTTCTCATGTCAGGGGAGGGGCACTAATCTGGTGCTTTCTGTTCCTTATAAAGCTGCTGTGAACTTTCATATAGAAGTCTTTGTATGGAAATTATATATATATATATATATATATATATATATATATATATATATAAATATATATATAATATATATAAAATATATATAATATATATAAAATATATATATAATATATATAATATATATATACACATATATGGAATAGCCAAATGAGATGGTAGTTATGTTTATTTTTTTAAAGAAAGTGACAAACTTTCCCAATGCAGTTATATCATTTATATTCACACTAGCAGCATATGAATGTAGTTACTTCACATCCTCACCAATACTTGGTGTGGTCTGTTTTTAAAATTTAAATGATTCTAATAGATGAATGGTATCTCACTTGGCTTTAATTTGCATCTCTCTAGTGACTAATAATATTGAGTATCTTGTCATATGCTTGCTTGCCATCTGTGTATCTTCTTTAGTGTCATGTATTCAAATGTTTTACATAGGAAATTTTTTCTTTATTGTTGATTTTTATGAGTCCTTCACATTTTTTGTATTCTAGTTTTTTTTTTTTTTTTTACCATTTTGAAGCATTTTTACCAGGAGGAGTCTGTCTTCATTCTCTTAACAGTGTTTTTCTAAGAACAGACGTTTTAAATTTGATTGGTTTTTGTGTCAGAGGAATGCTGGCATCACAGAATGAGTTAAATAGGTTCTGTCTATCCAGGAGCAGGGGAAATCTTTCCATTTTCTGGTGTCCTCTTCAGTATCCTTTTCAGGGTATTGTAGTTTTCTTTGTAGAAGAAGTCTTTCACTTCCTTGGTTAAATTAATTCCTAGATACTTCACTTTTCTTGAAGCTACTGTGAATGGTATTATTTTCATAATATACTTCTCATCTTGTTCCTTGTTGGTATACACAAATGCTAATTATTTTTGTGTATTGATCCTGTGTAATGCTGCTTTGTTGAAGTCAGTTATTCTTAGAGTTTTTTGGTGGAGTTCTTTGGGTCTTCTATGTAGAATATCATGTCATTTGGAAATATTGGTAATTTGAGTTCTCCCTTTCCTGTATGTATCCCTTTTATTTCTTTCTCTTTCCTAATTATTGTGGCTAATGTTTCAGGTACTAGATTGAATAGAAGAGGTGATAGTGGACATCCTTGTCTTGTTCCTGATTTGGGGGGAATATGTTTTAGTTTTTCCTCTTTACTATGATGCTGGATATTGGTTTGTCATAAATAGCCTTTATCATATTGAGGTATGGTCCTTCTATACCTGTTTTCCTTATGGTTTTTATCATGAAGGATGTTGGTTTTTGTCAAAAGCCTTTTCTAAATCTATTGATATGATCATGTGGTTTTTGACCTTGCTCCTGTTTATGTGATGTATTACATTTATTGATTTATGAATGTTGACCCATCCTTGCATCTCTGGAATAAAACCCACTTGATCATGATGTATGATGTTTTTGATAATGTGCTGCATTTTATTTGCAGTTATCTTGCCGAAGATTTTTGTATCTGTGTTCATTAATGAGATTGGCCTGTAGTTTTCCTTTTTAGTTGGGTCTTTATCTGGTTTTGGGATCAGGGTAATACTGACTTTCATAAATGAATTTGGGAGCACTTCATCCCTTTCAGTTTCTTTGAAGAGCTTGAGGAGTGTTGGTAATAATACATTTGTAGAATTCAGCAGTGAATCCATCAGGTCCTGGGCTTTTTTTAGTTGTTAGATTTCTTTATTACTGAGTCAGTGTCATTGCTCTCTTTCTCTTGGTGAGTTTGGCTAAGGGTTTATCTGTTTTATTTATTCTTTCAAAGAACCAGCTCTTTGGATTCATTGATTTTTTTTCTAGTAGTTTGTTGAATCTCAGTTTCATTGATTTCCACTTTCATCTTTATAATTTCCCTCTTTAAATTTCAGTTTGGGGTTGATTTGTTGTTATTTCTCAAGTATCTTTAGATTTCTCATAAGGTTATTTATTTGGGCTTGCTCTGTTTTCCTATTGCATGGATTAATTGCAGTGAATTTTTCTTGTAGGACTGCTTTCAGAGTGTCCCAGAGATTTCCTTGAATTTACTGTCATTGTTATGAACTTCCAGAAATTTCTTAATTTCTTCTTTGATTTCTTCTGTGACCCATTGGTTGTTTAGGAGTGTGTTGTTAATTTTCCAGGTGCTTTTGCCTTTTCTGAAATTTCTTCTGTTGTTGATTTATATTTTCAGTGTATAGTAGTCTGATGATAAGTATGTAGTAATTTCCATTTTTGGGGGGGAGTGCTGGGGATTGAACTCGGCCTTGTGCTTGCTAGGCAAGCACTCTACCACTGACCTAAATCCCCAACCCTCAATTCTTTTGTATTTACTTAAGTAGGCTTTGTGGAGTAGTATGTGATCTATTTTGGAAAAAGTACCACGTGCTGCTGAAAAGAATGTATACTCTGTTGTAGAGGGATGGAATACTCCGTATATATCTATTAAGCCCATATGTTCAAGGTTGCAGTTCAGCTCTGAAATTTCTTTATTGGTTTTTTTTTTTTTTAGTTAATTTGTCTCTTTCTGAAAGTGGGGTGTTAAAGTTCCCTACTATGATTGTGTTAATGTTTGATTTTTTAATTTCAGCAGTTTTTGTTTTATGAAGGTAGGTGTTCCAGTATTTGGTGGATATATGTTTATCAATATCATCTCTCCCTGTTGGATTGTTCCTTTAACTTGTATGTGACCTTTGTCTCTTTTAATCAGTTTTAATTTGAAGTTTACCATGTCTAATATTAGAATTACCACCTCTGCTTGCTTTTGGGGTCTTGGAGCATGAAATGTTGTTTTCCATCCTTTAATTTTTTCAGTCTATGAATGTGTTTTTGGATTAGGTGAGTTTCTTGAATGCAGCAGATTGTTGGATTCTGTTTTTTTTTTTTTTTTTTTTTTTTTTTTTTTTTTTTTTTTTTTTTTTTTTTTTTTTTTTTTTTTTTTTTTTTTTTTTTTTTTTTTTTTTTTTTTTTTTTTTTTTTTTTTTTTTTTTTTTTTTTTTTTTTTTTTTTTTATCCAGTCTGCCAGTCTGTGTCTGTGGAGTTGAGGCTGTTAACATTGAGAGATATTATTGAGATGTGTTGGTTGTTTACTATCGTTGCTTTCTTTATTTATTGGTGGATCCTTTGTTTTTCTTTTCCTGGTGGTTTTTGTTGTCATTTGTCCATTGATTTTGCAGTTTTCCTTTGTGTTTTTAGCTGTGCTAATACATTGTTTCTGTTTGAAAATATTCTTGAATATTTTCTTTAGCGCTGGTTTAGCACTCATGTTTTCTTGCTGTGGGATTTTCATATAAAGAGATGGGACACCAATCTTTTTCCCAGGAAGCGGCTTTATTTGTGCCAGCACTGACTCATTAGGTTCTTTTCTGAAGGCTGAGCACTGAATATGGTGTAGTTGCACCCTTTTATACAATTCTGTTTCTTTGTCTCCCTTATATAAGCATACACTAACATTTTACAGTCTGGTTGAGTATACATTAAATGTACAGTCTGATTGGGTAGGATTTACATTACAGAGTTTTATCAGACCTACATATGCTACACAGAGGCTGATATCCCTACATTGTAAAAAGGTTCCTGCTGCCACATGTCGGGAGGGGCCCTACCACATTCTGAGCTGGTCTTTTTCATGGAAATACCTTATTTCTCCATCTATTTTGAAGGATAGCTTTGCTGGGTAAGTTAATTTGGGGTGGAAGTTATTTACTTTTAGGGCTTGAAATACTTCACTCCAAGCTCTTCTGGCCTTCAGGGTTTGTGCTGAGGAGTCTACTGTGATTCTAATTGGTTTACCTTTATAAGTGATTTTTTTTAATTTTTCTCTGGTTGTCTAAAGATGTTCTGGACTCATTTCTGGACTTCATAGTTTGTGGTGGGAAATCTGCAGTCATTCACATTGTTATTTTTCCCCTATATATAACATACTCTTACTTTTTTTTTTAAAGGTTCAGATTATGATATATCAGAGTGATAAATTCTTTTAGTTTATTCTGTTTAAGAATTGCTAAGGGCCTTGCACATACTAGGGAAGTGCTGTACCACTGAACTATAGACTGCCCTACAGTCAGTGCTTCTCAGTTTCATTTAAGTGCCTTTAGATCCAAACGTAAAGATATCACTCAGGGATTTGTTTGAGGGCCTGTGCAGGGTTTCAGATTTTAGTTCAATTCTTAAAACTTTGTTATGCTGCTTTTGAATTGATTACATACATAGAGCAGCTCAGGTGTAGCCTGGGTCTTCTGAAGGTTCTTAGGGTATCTGCTTTATCTCTCTTCCTAGTGATTCCCATTATATTTTGGCTTGTGGGGGCTCCTTTCCCCAGTAATTTTGGCTGGAAAGACAAAACTTCTGTTAGAGCTCACATGACGATTGATGTGCTGATGCTATTTTCTAAAGACTTATCATCTTTTCTACCTCTATGGCCACTGCTTTAGTAAAAGTCTTAATTTTCTCTTTCTTGGGCTGTGCAAGTTATGTAAAGTATCCTTAAGAAAATTTGTAGTAAGAGAAGGTGTAGACATTTGTCAGTGTTACTGACATTTTCAAAAACATTATATTCTCCCTAATCTGAACAAGTACACAGAAGTACAGTAACACAAATGTGTGTGTAAAATGAAGTATAAAAATTAACCACTCTTTTCTCCAGTGTGTTTTTGGCTCCTTTGTCAAAGATCAAATACCTGTATATGCCTGGGGTTGATTCTGCTTCTTCTATTCTAGTCCATTGATCCACAGGCATGTTTTCGTGCCAGTACCGTGCTGTTTCGACCACTACAGCTTTATAATATAACTTCAGATCTGGGATTGTGATGTCACCTGCTTTGCTTTTGTTGCCCAGGACTGCTTTTGCTATTCTGAGTCTCTTCTTGTTTCATACGGATTTTAGGATTGTTTTCTCTAGATCTTGGAGAAATGGCTGTTAGTATTTTGATTGGGCTTGCATTAAGTCTGTACGTCAGTTTTGGAAGTATGGGCATTTTGATTATATTGGTTCTGTCTACCCAGGAACAGAGGTATCTTTCCATTTTCTGATGTCCTTGATTTTCTTTTTCAGAGTGATATACTTTTCATTGTAGAGGTCTTTCACTTCCTTGGTTAAGTAAAAGGATACATGCATTCCCATGTTTATAGCAACACAAGTATAATAGCTACATGTTGGAAACGGTGTATATGTCCATCAACAGATGAGTGGATAAGGAGAATGAGGTATTTATATTGAATGGAGTATTACTACTCTGCCATAAACCGAGATAAACTTCAAGTATTTGTAGGTAAATGGATTCAACTTGGGAACATAATGTTAAGTAACATAAGTCAGACACCCAAGCTTAAATTAGTGCATGATTTCTCTTATATGAGAAGCTCAAAATATATAAATGCAAATGAGGAGCAAAATGGAAGATAGATAAAAAGGAAGTAGGGAGAGGTTCAGATGGTTTGCCAAATTACCTATCCCATTGTTTTAAAAATATCTTAATATGTATGCTAATTTGTTTCATTTGTATTACTAGTTTCTCTTAGTTCATTGAAAATAAAGTTTTGTGCTAATATATGTTTTTTCTTTGTTAGAAAGGATCTTTTTTTTAATTAATGTCTTGTACTCTGAGTAACTTTGGATATAATGACACACAGGGTATTAACTATTGTTATTCTCTTGTTATTTTGTTATGAAATCTTAATTTTTTCATACAATAAAAGAGGAGAAAAATTAAACCATTCCTTACTCTACTTGGGAAGAAGAAGGGAGTGAGAAGTGAAAGAGATATCAGGAGTGTCACTCTAACTAAAATCCCTCCCCACAGAAATAAGAGAAGTGGCTAATGTATTCTCTTTTATAGTCAATAAAAATGAAGTGCAAATTTCTTTAAAATGAAGTACCTTACATGGTAATTTAATTTCTTTGTCCTGTCTCTGCAGTTTTCTTGCTTGGTGTGGAAGCCAAACTTGAAAATGTTTCACCGAATTTAACATTGCCAGAAATTTTGAAATATAGTATTTGTCCTCTGGATGCTCAAGTATTTGAAAGAAAGGCTTTTGGCAATCAGCAGAATAGCTCTTGTCAATCCAGTATAACTAATCCACAGATACATATTGAAAGATAATAGTTAAAGGGATAAAATACTGAAAAATTTTTTTGTTGTTGGTCTTAGAAACATTCATTCCAAGAGTACAGTTTGTCCTACTAAGCTATTTGAAGATGGGATTGGAAAGGATTTGCAGTAGGAATACATTTTTTTATTTACCAGGAACATGTATTGGTACATTGTACACGTAATGATTACATTCATCATAGTTAATTTGTACCTGTACATGATATATCTTGGTTCCTACCCCTTCCCTACCCCTTCCTTCTCCTCCCCCTCTCTTCATTTACAACAGTTTTATTTAGATTTTCCCCCTTTCCCCTTCTTTTCGTTTTCCCTTCTTTTCCCCCTCCTCCCTTTCTAATTTTCCTCTCTGTTGAATGTTATTTTTCTGTGGAGAAAAAGGAACCTTCCTCCACTGCTGGTGAGAATGTAGGCTGATCCAACCACTGTGAAATCAGTGTGGAGATTCCTTAAAAAACTACACTGAGAGGTTACATTTGACCCAGTGGAACCTTCCTCCACTGCTGGTGAGAATGTAGGCTGATCCAACCACTGTGAAATCAGTGTGGAGATTCCTTAAAAAACTACACTGAGAGGTTACATTTGACCCAGCTATTCCTCTGCTTGGTATCTTCCCAGAAGAATTAAAAACATCATACCACAGTGATATATGTATAACCATCTTTATAGCAACACAGTTTGTAATAGCTAAGTTTTGGAAACAACCCAAATGCCCAACAACTAATGAATGGCTAAAGAAGATGTGGTTTTTCTACACAATGGAGTATTACTCTGCCATAAAAAGGATAAACTTGAGACATTTATAGGTAAATGGATGCACCTTGAGAACATACTCTTAAGTGAAATTAATTAGACACACATGAGTACATATCGAATTGTCTCTCTGATATGAGAAACCGTAAGTGTAAATAAGGACAAAAAGGTATAATAGATACTATGTAAAAGGAATACATTGGAAGTTCCTTTAATGCACTGGAGGAGAAATGGCAATGGCTTTATCAAAGGCATCCTATCAAAATTTAATTATTTTCTGCCCCAAGCCATGGGGAAGATGTCATATAAATAGTTCATCCATGGGTATTAGTTCTGAGAATGGACACAAACTGTCTGTTATCACTGAGTTCATTTTCTTGAGAGATTTTAGTATATGGTGATGACCAATCCAAGAATTATTGTATGCCAACTTGTTTAGTATACTTATATGGGAAAAAATAGTAACTGGTAAAGTCAATGATTTTTTTGGTCAGGATATGATTTGTGCAAATGGTGAGCTCCACTGTGGGATGGTACTCAAATGATTATACTGGAGTCAGGGAAGAAAATACTAGGATACTTTTTAGTGTTAATTTTAACTATGCTTTTGAAATTTATGTTTAATTTTGTACAATATTTTAAACAGTGCATGTTTATTAGTATATAAATATATCAATATTTGAGTAATAAAAGTGAAAGTTTTACTGATAGTAAGTTTGATAATAAAAGTTTGAAGACTGCTATTGTAGTAAATGGAGTAATTTGAAACTTATTAGCCATCAGGTGGGCAGAGAATGCATATTTGGGAGTTGAGAACATAGGTTGCAGCATGAAATGAATAAGAAGACATGCATGCTTAGGACTGTGTAATAGAGTAAAGTATCTGGTAATGAGGAAAAATTAGCAGTGAAGATAGTTTAAAGATCCTCTTCATTTATTTTGTTTGAAAAAGGAATCAGCAGTCTCAAAGATAACGTCATGTTCAATACTGAAAATTTGAAAGCTTTTCCCCCTAAGATCAGGAACAAGAAAAGTATGACCTGTTTCACCACTTAACATCCAACATAGTACAGTACTGGCAGCCCTAGCCAGAGCAGTTAGGCAAGACAAACAAATAAAAGGCATCTAGACATGAAAGGAAGAAGTGAAATTGTCTCTGCTTGCTAATAGCATGTCCTTATATATAGAAAATCTTATGAAGATTCTATCAAAACCTTGTAAAACTGCTAACCCAATTTAATAAAATTGCAGGCTAAACATTAAAACATCAGTAGTATTTCTTTTATTTTGAACTAAATTCTAAGCAACACTATGTTTTCAGGTTTATTTTATTTATAAATGTTTGCAATACATAATGATTGCATTTATCATGGTGAGCTGGTACATGTACATAACATATCTCACTTCCTTCTATCTTTTGGTTCCCTTCTCTTTTGGAAAATATGTACTGTTTCCTATTATCTGATCTTTACTTTTTTCTTTATTTCTACTTTGCATTTTTCCTATAAGAGAAAACATGTGATATTTGAGCTTTTGTGTCTGATTTATTTCACTTAACATTATGGTCTCAAGGTATATCTGATTTCTTACAAATGACTCAGATTTATCCTTCTTTATGGATGAGTAGTGTGCCATTATGTATAAATAGCTCATTTTCTTTATGCATACATCTGTCGATGGACATATAGGTCACTTCTGATATTTAGCTATTATGAATTGTGCTGCTATAAACATGGGTATGCATGTATCACTAAAACACAATGTCTCTCTTTTGGGAAGATACCTAGAAGGGGAATAGTTAGGCTAAATGGAATTTCTAATTTTAGGTTTTTAAGGAATTTCTATAGTGATTGTACTAGTTTATAGTACCACCAACAATATAGAAGGAATCTTTCCTTCTCAGCCTCCCTGGCATTTGTTACTATTGATTTCTTGTGATAGCCATTCTTTCTGGGTATAATGGAATCTCATCATTGTTTTAATTTGCATTTCTGCAATGGCAAGAGATGTTGAACACTTTTTCATATATTTATTGGCCACCTGTACTTCTTCGGTGAAGCATCTATTCATTTGGTTGCTCATTTTTTGATTGGATCTTTCATTTGGGGAGAGAGTCTAATTTTTTGGAGTCCTTTATAAATTCTGGATTTCTGTCTTCTGTCTAAGGAGTAGCTGGCAGATTTTTTCTCATTCTGTAGCTTCTTGCTTCACTCTGTTGGTTGTTTCCTTTGTTGTATAGAAATTTTTAAATTTGATAGACAGTGGTACCTTGGTTCATGAACGGGTTTGTGAACAATTTGCTTCAAAAGCAAAAGTGTTTGGCAAAATTTTGTTTTTGTTTGCAAGCTTTACATCGGTGACAGACAGGACTGTGGCTATCTTTCTTGCATAAACACAAATATGGCTGTCTTTTCCAAAGTCGTGGAACAAACTAAATTCATGAACTGAGGTACCACTGTAATCTTATTTGTTAGTTCTCGATGTTATTTCTTATTCAATTGGAGTTCTGTTTAGAAAGTCCTTGCCTATGTCTTCAAGAGATTTACTTGTTTTATCTTCCATCAGATTTTTCTGTTTTAATATTTAGATCTTTGATCCATTTTCATTTTATTTTGGTGCATGGTAAGAGATATGGATCTAGATTCAATCTTTTGCATGTGTATAGCCAGTTTCTCCAGCACCATCTCTTAAAAAGACTGTCTTTCCTTCAGTGTATGTTTTTGGCTCTTTTGTCAGAGATTAAATGGTTGAATATGCCTGGGTTGTTTCTGCATCCTCTATTCTGTTCCATTGAACCTTATAACTGTTTTTGTGCCATGCTGTTTTGGTCACCGTAGCTTTGTAATATAACTTTAACTCCAGGATTATAATGCTTCCTGCATTGCTCTTTTTACCTAGGATTGCTCCTGCTGTTCTGGGTCTCTTCTGATTCTATATGAATTTTAGGATTGTTAACCAGTTCTGTGAAGAGTGCTGTTTGCATTTTCATTGGGATTATGTTAAATCTGTTTATCACTTTTGGAAATTGTATGGGCATGCTATACTGACATTAATTTGATTCTAAGAACTGTCTAATGTCTCAATTTCTTCTGCGACACACTGATTATTCAAAACTGTATCTTAAATCTCCATATGTTCACATAATTTGTGTGGTTTCCTTTGTCACTGATTTCTAGTTTCTTTGTACTGTGATCTGATAATTTCGGTTCTTTCCTTTTATGTAAGCATGCTTTATAGGCTAGTATGTGGCCTATTTTGGAGAAAGTTCTGTGTCCTATTGAGAAGAATGTGTATTTTGTTGTTGGGTGGAGCTCTAGATATTGAAGTCCATTTGTTCAAAGGTGTGGTTGAATTCTGGTATTTTTGTTGATTTTTTTTTTTTTTTGTTAATCTGTGTATTTGTGATAGTGGGGTATTGAGGTCCCCCACTAAAGTCATGTTAATGTTTTTGTGCTCTTTTATATATGTCCTTTAGTGTTTATTTTATGAAGTTGGAGCACTGATATTTGGTGCCTATATATTTATAGTTGTTATTTCTTCATGTTGGATGTTCCCTTAAAGAATGTGTATCAGTCTTCTTCACCTCTTCTAATCAGTTTTGTCTTGAAGTCTTCTTTATCTGAAAATGGAACAGTTGTTCCTGCTTGTTGTCAGCTTCCTTTGCATGGACTATTTCTTCCATCCTTCAGTTTTTTAGTTTATGTATTTCTTTTTGGAAGAAATGCTTTTCTTGTATACAGCCTACGTTTGAGTTTTACTTTTTGATCCAGTCTGCCAATTGTTGTCTTTTTTCTTTCTTTTTTGGGAGTGGTGGTGGTGCTGGGGATTGAACTCAGGGCCTTGCACTTGCTAGGCAAGTGCTCTACCACTGAGCTAAGTACCTAACACAACCAATTATTGTCTTTTGATTGGGGAGCTTAGAGCATTTACATGGAGAATTAGTACTGAAAGGTAGTGACTTATTTCTGTCATTGCATGATTTTCCTGTTACTGGTTCTTTTTTTCTCCTTTTGCATAACTGCGCACCCTACCTGATGTATTCTTTTCACTAGACTTTTTGGCATTGTTGGCTTCATTATCTTTTCTAGGATGTCTTTGAGAATATTTTGGAGTGCAGGTTTGGTGTTCTTTGTCATGAAATGTCATTATTTCTCCATCAATTTTGAAAGATAGTTTTGCGCCGGATATATTAGTCTGGGTTGGAGGGTATTTTTTTAGGGAAAGGAATAGTTCATTCCAAAGTCTTGTTTTTCAGCTGTCTCTGAGTATATGGTCACCTGTGTGAGTCTTATTTTCTAGTTCTGACATTCTGTCCTCACATTACTTCTGTTTCCCATACTTTAAATAGAATTGTTTTTGTCTTGTGGATGTCTGTTTGGTACCTTTTAGTGGACTCCTAATTATTTGCTATACTGGTCATTCATGTTTTGTATTATTTTGTTTAGCTCAGCTAACTTTTCATTTGTGTCTCATATAAGCTTACTGATCACTTTGTTTATTAAGTCCATTTTCTGTTTAGTTACATCATCTTGAGCACCTTCTTTTGTGTATGTGTGTGTGTTTGTGTGTGTGTGTCTCCTGTCTTATCAGTTTGGATAATTTATCTGTTTGGATTTTGACTTCCTTCCCATCATGTCCCATGGATCAGCTTTTGGGAAGTTAGGAGCTTTTGGAGGCATTTTGCTCCCTTCTTTTATCATGTTTTCGTGTGTGTGTGTGTGTGTGTGTGTGTGTATGTACACACGCGCACTGAGGTTTGATACAGAGGAAAAGAGTTTGTTGCTAGTATGGAGATCTCTTTAGTGCCTGCTTTCCAGTTATGTGCCCTGGGTATGTCTCTGTTCCAAGATCTAACATTTGGGGAGGGAACGGTACAGTGTCTGTAAATGTCAGTAGTGTTGATGACACAAAAACTGTATTGGCATACAGAAAAAACCAATTAGCAGCAACAACTATGTCACCATTGGCAATAGCAAAGAAATCAGCAAGAATAATAGAGTCAAGGACAGACTCGATGCTGGCATATCATAAGAACCAGTAAAAGCTACCACTGTACCACCTTTGAAAATAAAAAATCTGCAATAATAATATAGACACAAAAACAAACAATATTGACATATTGAAATATCTTTAAGTACAACAACTAAACCGCCATTAATAATAGAAAAGAATTAATGAGTCAACTAAATGTCTAAAGATTAATAAACCTTAATACTAATAAAAATGGAAGAGGATAATGAAAGTAGTATAGTTTGAAAAAATAAAAGGAAGGTGAGAAGAAGGATAGAGAATTGAGATGAAGGAGTCAATTAAAGATGAAAAATTAATATAATTTGATAAAAGTCACATATAAGATCAAAGCAGAAAAACAATAAAAAAGAAAAAAGGACCAAAAGAATGGACAAAAAAGAAGATAGAAAAGAAAAATGCCAAACCCTCAAAAACTAAGGAAGAAAAATGAGTCCAAAAATTTCCTCCATGTGTTTGAATGAGTGATTTCTTTCCAGGTTCTGCAGTATTGGAACCTACCAGATATGGGGAAGGGATAGTGAGTCCCTACTAAGTCCTGTTTTCTTTCCACACTCATATTTTTGTGTTCACATGCTGAGCCCTGTCTTACCTTTCCGGCTGGGTATAGTTAGTCAATGGTGTGTGCCTGTGGAAGGGTGGACCTAACGTAGTCAACTTGAGCCAGAATGCCCAGCTGGACTGAGTTGGTGTGATGCTGGGCATATGAGATCCACCTGAGGGTTGTTGCTGATGCGATATAAGGCAGAATGGGAGACGTAGCTAGTTGGCAGGCTGTTTCCCAGGAGAAGCTCTGCTGCGGCTGGTTCTTCTGAAAGGAACTTGGCTGTCCTCATCAAGGAAGGAGCTCGGGGCCTTGCTGTCATCGAGGATGGCTGCTGTTGCTTCGGAGGAGCTCTGGTTGTCATCTCTGCTGCGAGCATCATATCCTGGTTCCAGGGAAGATCTCTTTTCAGCCATCATGTGCAGACACGGATGTACATGGGACAGTGCTGTGGGCTCCCAGCCCTCAATTGGATCAGACACATTAACTATTGGAATAGGCTAGAAAGCCTAGAAATAAATCCACGTATCTGTGGTCAATTTTTTATTTGACAGAGAGGCCAAAAACACACAATGGGGAGAAGATAGACTCTTCAATAAATGGTTTTGAGAAAACTAGCTAATCACATTGAGAAGTTTGAAACTGGAGCCTTATTTTACCACTTATACAAGAATCAATTTAAAGACTTAAATGTAAGACCTAAAACTGCAAAATTACTAGAAGATTGATGTAGAAGAGCTGCGCAGCCTTGGTCTTGGCAGTGACTTCTTCACTATGACTCTAAAACTATAGGCAACAAAAGCAAAAATAGACAGATGAGATTGAGTAAAACTAAAGAGCTTTTGTACAGCAAAGGTAACAACAGAATGAAGAGAAAAGCCCACAGGTTGGGAAAAAATGTAAATTATATATTAGATAAGGAGGTCATATCCAAAATATTTAAGAAACTCAAACTACTTACTAATAAGAAGGCAAATAACCCTGTTAAAATTTGGCAAAACGCTTGAATATACGTTTCTTTAAAAAAGACACACAATGAGACCATACTCCTAAGTGAAATAAATCAGACACACATGTTTAAATACCACATAGTTTCTCTGGTGTGAGAAACTGAAGTGTAAATAAAGACTAAAATGTATCATATTGGGAAAGGGAAGAAAGTGTCCAAATGGGAAAGGGAACAAGGGAGGGGGAAAGGAACAGAGGGACAAGAGAAATAAGAAATGGAAGGAAAAAATGGAAACACAGCTTTTGTAAATAGGGAGGGAGGAGGGGGTGAGGGGAGGGGAATGGGAAAAAAAGAAGCAACAAGGTATATCATGTACAGATACAAATCCCCAATGATGAATGTTATCAATATGTATACCAAAAATGTACCATTAAAATAAAAATTAAAAAAAAAAGACACACAAAAAGTCAACAAATATATTTTAAAAACCCTCAATATAACTGTTAGGGAAAAGCAAACTAAAATCACTGAGATATACCTCATACTTGTTAGAATGACTGTTACCAAAAAATGAAAGATAGGAAGTATTGGCTACGATGTAGCAAAAAGGAAGCTCATGCAGTGTTAATGGGTATGTAACTTAGTATAGCCATTCTGGAAAACAGTAAGAAGATTCTTCAAAAAGTTGAAAATAGAATTGCCACATGATCCAGCAATCCCACTTTCAGGAATATATCCAAGAGAACTGAAATCAGTATGTTGAAGAAATGTCTTTGATCCCATATTCATTTAAGTATTATTCGCAACAGCCAAGATTTGAAGGAATCTAAGATCTCATCAGCAGTTGAATGGATTAGAAAAGCGGCCTATATATACAACAGAATATTTTTCAGCCTTTAAAAAGGCTGAAAGTAAAGTTGTAACTTGTGATAACATGGATAATCCATAGTACAGTAAGTCTTTAACTTACGAACATTCGACTTGTGAACCTTCACATGTACCGTATAAGATTCACAAGTGTACTGTATAAGACTCAATTGTTGGATTATGAGTGAATCTGATTTACAAATGTTCTCCTGGAACAGAACTCATTCATAGGTCAGGGATTTACTGTATAGTAAGTGAAATAAGCGAGGCACAGAAAGATAAATACCTTCTAATCTCACTTATGTTTGGCAGTTAAAAAATTTAACTTAGAATAAAATAATGGTTACTAGAAGCTGAGGGGTATAGGGTAGGCAGGGAAAGGGGAAATGTTCGTCAAAAAGTAAAAAGCTTCAGTTGAGAGAAAAGTTCAGATGTAGAGTCCTAGCAAGGTGACTATTGCAAATAATAATTTATATTGCAAAATTGGTAAAGGAGTAGATTTTAAATGTTCTCATCACATAGCTATGATGTATGTGAGGTGATGTGTATGTTAATTAGCCTAATTTGCTCATTATACAGTGTATACATACATGTGTTGATGCATCACATTGTACCCTACACATATATACAAATTAATATTTGTCAATAAAGGTAAAGATAAAGAAAAAAGAATCAATAAACTGTTAAATAGTATGTAAACTAGAAAACTTGTGTTAAGAAAGACTTCCATGTGAGGATGGCTTACAAAGGCTATCATACATGAAGGCTGCCCGTGATTGGATCTGTTTCTAGAGTAATGATGCTAGCAGTAGACCATATATTTTGATACACAAGATTTATTGTTTCAGATACTTTGTAATGTTAAAATTGGTGTATTTTCTTAATAATGTTAGTCAACCTTTGTATTCATAGCCAAGATAGGGAAAAGCATCTCAATTGATTTAATTTTAATTTTGCTTATGCCCATGCTGATTTTAGTGAATCTACTAGTGGTCATTCCTGTGTTACAAACATCCCATTATGCTCTTTTAATTAAAGACTCTGGATTCGGCAGTTTCAGAAAGAATGAGAGAATGGCAAGGCAAATGCGCATAGGGCAGGTATCTGGACACAGGATTGGCAACCTTTTTGTAAAGGACCAAAAAGTAGAAACATTATGCTTTGCTGGCCAGATGATTTTTGTTGTCACTACCCAACTTTTTTCTTATAGCAAGTTAGCAATCTTAGACATTATATAGGCAAATGTGAGTAGCTGTGCTCCAGGAAAACTTCATTTACACTAACAGTAGACCTGTAGCTTAGGAATACTGATCTATATTAATCTGACCATATGGTTCTCAATTCAAAGACAGGAGTATTATAGATTATTTATTTATCGAGACAGAGTCTCGCTGTGTAGCTCAGACTGGTTTTTAAACTCACTATGGAACCCAGGCTGGCCTCAGACACCAGGCAATCTTCCTGCCTCCCGATTGCTGGGATTACAAGCATGTGCCACCACGCCTGGTTTATTGATTTTTTAAAAATATGTCAATTATTTGAAGCTAGAATATTTTAGAAATATCATAAGTAGTAGAAAGGTAAAAACTTATTTTACTTTTTTAGGTAGATGAACTATGTGCTGCCTAACTTCTAGAGAGCTCCACAAATTGGCAATGTAAGGGTATTAGGAGTAGAGTAAAAGTGAATGAACAAATTGAAAACTAGGTGTTTGTGGTCAGAGTGTGGACTTAGAGCATAAGACGTCTGAATTTTAGAACAGTTCTAGATTGTGAGGAAGTCCAGAGTGTTTAGTGGAAATGCTTTGCTCAAGTGGCATGAAGGTGAAGGTTCATGGAGTTTAAGAAGTCAGGAACCTAAAAAGAGAAAATTATTCTTTACTTATTGTAGCAGTGTGAGTGGCTTTTCCCTCTTGGTATTGAAGAAATTTTCCATTTTCTTGTCTTGGTTGTTGGCAATTGGCCATGCTTACTGCAGGCTGGAATTGCTAAGGAGAAAACCTCCTTCACAGTAAGTGAAGGGAAAGGTAGGCTCTTGGAAGGGTCTTTAGTGTTGGGGATGTAAGATATGGGTGGGGAAGGAATTCAGGGGTGGCAATGAATAGAATTTCCTTAAAACTCTGTGCAATTGTGCCATTCAAGTTGAATAGAATGGAAGATGGTGTGTAGTTTTCAGTATTCCTGTTGCATAGACTAGGTGGGGAGGCATGCCAGTTTCACATCACTTCTTAAAGTGAGAGGTAGAAGTTATTGTGTAGTTCCTAAAGTGCATGTTTCTTTGGAGGAAGGGAGAAATTTTTTAAAACCTCAGGTAAGGAATTGGAGAATACAGGATGGGACTGGGCATTTGGAGGAAGAATGGTGGTAGAAAAATAGACTCTACTGTCAGAAATGCTGGTGGAGGATGTATTAATGTTATAGGGTGAGTTCTTTAGAAATGGCTCACCAATCAAACATTTTCCAGGTTCTTCTTGCCTCTAACAAAGAATTGGATAAGACAAGCCAAAAATGGTGTCAAATGTTTATTTGAAAGGTTCTGGGTAAATGGGTATAGGAGAAACCAACTCTGCAGAGTGAACTTGGGCTGAACAAAGAGAAAAATAGGGTAAAAGCAAAAATGAAAGTACATCTGAGAAACATGGCATGGGCTACCATACAAATTCACACATGGTATTGGCTCTTTGTGATGGCCACTCTTGTTTTTATGCTGTCCGTGTCTCCTGAGCTTTGGAGAAGTTCTGCACACCAGGTCCTCTAGTTGCTCTGGAATCTTGTGATTGACAGGTCTTGCTCTTTTCCCCAGCCAGTTTTGCCATGCCCTATCTCCTGTAACATTAGGGGCATTATGATGTTTTTCACACTCTGATGCTGGAGGATGGGTTTTTGTGGCAGAAGAGAAAGGAGGTGATTTCCTCATGTGCAATATGGGAGGTGTATTCCCATCTAGGAATATGGTATATTTAATTATATATTTAATTAAATATTTGCACCGTAGGGGCGCTTGTTCTTAAATTTCCAGAGTTATTCCCTTATAAAAAAGAACCGTATATTTCTGGACCATGCACTGTGGTCCTTTTTGAATATGTTATATTCTTGCTTTATAGGTGAAATTGAAATGGAAGTAGCTGGGTAGGGTCATGGAACACATTTAAAATTAAAATCTTTAAAATTAGGTCCCTGGGGCACAAAACCGTTATCACATAATCTGAATTTTTGTTTGTACTTTAAGCCTTAAAATTTGTTGCATTAGATTTAGAACTCGATTTTGGAAATTTTTACAGTTTAACTACAGCAGTATTTTGATGTTAAAGGTTTGTTAAAACTGCAAGTTAGAAACTGGAGAGAAGAGTTTGTTAGTGAACCCTGCTGAGCAAACTTTATATAGAGCATTCATTTTATTACCTTGCTTTTTGTAAGAATGGAAATAATATGAGTTTGAGGTTATGATAACATTTTAAATCTTTATTAATGTTCTCTATTGGTCGAGACATAACTTTCCTTGTCTCTTTTAACCTTTTTCTGTGGTTTCCTATAGTTCTTTGAGCATAAAGTTTTTGTCTACCAAAGGCTGTACTTTCTCAGGGATAATTTTTACTAATTTCTCCTGTGATTGGGTGATACCTTAATATTTGTTTGCATGTTTCGTGAGACTTTGTTGGAGACTAGGCATTTGATTATTTCAATGTGATAACTCTAGGAGTCATGATTCTTCCCTTTAGGGTTTGTTTTTGTTGCTTGTGTGGGTTTAATTGTTCGTTTAGTGGGTTTCCTAAACTATTTTGTAAAGACTGTATTTTTTATTGTCTGTGGTCTCTGGAGTCTCCATTCCTTTAGCTTGTGGTCAGCTAGTATTTTGAAAGAGATTGTCTCAATTGCGTGAAGCTGAGAAATGTGAATACCACCTCAGTCTTTGAAGACTGGCTCTGTGTTGTGGCACTCCTTACCTGCATAGCAAGGTTGTTTACAGCTCTGTTTTATGCCTCATTCATGCTTGTTCTGAGCCTAAAGATTACCCAGAGGTAATCTGAGTGCACAGATTACCCTGTAATTTCCAAAATTACCCTGTATAAACCTACATAGGGCTTTCCATGTTCTGAGGAATCTCTTTCCTCAGTTTTTCCTCCGAGGCTTTTGACCTATGGTTTGCTTCAGCTATAATCTTTTGCCTTGGGCAGCAGTGGATTATTTACCTTTCATTGCTTTTCAGGAATGACTTCTGCCTAACTGCTTTTCCATCCTTGGCATTCCATGTTGGGCAAGGGAGAATCTTCAGACCAAATCAGCGAATTATTTTGTGAATTCAGTATAAAGAATACTAGGGGCATTTCAGTTGCTCAGGGGATTAGTGTAATTAATTTTGTGGGTTCTCTTCTCGAATTTACCTGAATAACTCTTCTATCCCTCTCCATTCATAAGGACTGTCATTTGGATTGCTCTTGATGGTCTCATCTTTAGACATTACCCCCTGCTCCACAGAATAACTTGCAATTCCTCCAAATATATCAAGCATTTCATGAGTCTTTAAGTCTTTTCACACACTGCTGTCAGGCATTCTATTATGTGATATGTCCATATGTTTTAGGTTAAATTTAATATTTTGTTAAGAATTTTTTGTATGAGGGATATGTCTAATTTTTCATTTCTTGAAATATTCTTGTCAAAATTTGGTTTCTTGAACATATCTTGGTTGCATAGAAAAAGTTGGGATATGTACAATTTTTCCTCTAGTATCTGAAAGAGATTGTGTAATGTTGGCATTATTTCCTATATCAATATTTGAAAGATTTTACCAATGAAACCATCTGGGCTTGTAGGTATTTTGTGTGTATTATTTTAAATCATAGAGTTAATTTCTTGAGCAGATACAGGACTGTGCAGATTTTCTAATTTATTTTGTTAGGTTTGTCAAGTTCAGTTTTTCAAAGAATTTTCCATTTCATTTAAAATAATAAATTCATTGATTGACGTTCTTACTGTCTTTTTTTTTTTTTTTTTTGTGATTCTGAGGATTGAACCCAGATCCTTTGCACTGAGCTGTGTCCTCAGCCCTTTTTATTTTTTAATTTGCGGTGGGATCTCACTTGCTAAATTGCCCAACCTGGGCCTCAGAGTGTTGGGATTACAGGTGTGTGCCACGGCGCTTGGCAGCCTTATGCTTTCTGTGGCATCAGTAGTAGTGTCCCTTTTTTCCTTCTTGATAATTAATATTTTTTTCTTTTTCTTTCTTTTTATTTACTTAGTTATTTTATTTTAATGGTACATTTTAGATGTACATAGTGATAACATTCATCATATGGGATTTGTACCTGTACATAATATATCTTTGCTGCTTTTTTTCCTGTTCCCCTCCCCTCCTTTTGCTCCTCTTCTCTCCTTATTTACAAAAGCTTTGTTTCCATTTTTTCCTTCCATTTCTTATTTCTCTTGTCTCTCTGTTCCTTTCCCTTTCCCTTGTTCTCTTTCCCATTTGGACATTTTCTTCCCTTTCCCAATATGATACATTTTAGTCTTTATTTACACTTCAGTTTCTCACACCAGAGAAACAATGCGGTATTTAAACATGTGTGTCCAATTTATTTCACTTAAGAGTATGGTCTCAAGATGCATCCATTTACCTAGGAATATCTCAGAATTATTCTTTATGGCAGAGTCTTTTTCTTTCTTGATCAGTTTAGGAGAGTATTTTTTGTTTTGTTTTGTTTTTTCTTTCTTTCCTTGTACTGTACTTTGGTTTAACTTGGTGTTCTTTTTCTCTTTTGAGCTGTGACCTCAGATAATTGATTTTCAATTTTCTAATATTCATGTTTAGAGCTACAGTATAAGTTTTTTGGTTTAGGTTTGTTAAACATTTTGGTATGTTGTGTTTTTAGTGTTAGTCAATTAAAATATTTTCCAACTGACTCTGTGACTTAGAAGTCTGTTGCTTAATTTCTAAACATTTGGGGATTTTTAATTTATATTTTTCATGTGGTAACTGTACACGAGACTGCTACCAATTGTGTGGTTTTTGGAAGCATCATTATTGTAAGCCGCTGTCATTGACTGATTAAATTGGTTTAGTTCACTTATATTTACTGTGGCTACAGAGCAATTTAAAGAAGGTGGGAACTGTCTTTTTTTTGAGGCAGGATCTCATTCTGTAGTCCAGGCTGGCACTGAACTTGCTTTTTAGCGTAGGCTGCTGTCCTGGAACTCACCATCCTCCTATTTCAGCCTCTTGTGTGCTAGGATTATGGATTTGTGCCACCACACTTAGCTAGGAATTCGTTTTTTTCATTGTCCATGCTGACTTTTTAAAGACAGTTGTTCAGAAACACAAGGTTCAAGAAAATCTGGGATTGAAGTTCTGAGTTGCATATAAACAAAGAGTGCCTTATTAGATATCAGGGTTACATTTCCTTTTGGGGGCATTGTCTTTAGCCAGGGCTATGAATTAAATGTTTTCTGTTATTCTGCTCCTCTCACGACTAGCCCTCTGCCTGTTTCCATCTTGATTTACCCTCTGCTGTAGATTCATGTGTCTTTAAATGTTAGAGAATGCTTTGGCCTTCACATTATATGGTACCTAAAACTGGTTGGCTTGGGTCCATAGTTTTCTTCCTTCAGCATAGCAGGGATTTTTAGCAGCAGTCAGTTAATTCTACTGTCCTTATAGTCATCTTTGCTTCTATGTTTCTCAAATATTAGGACAAATATTGCATAAGCCTGTTATATTAGTGAGTGCATCACTTTCAGGTATCCCATCTCATTTCACTACAAGTGAAAGTGTTATTAATTGTGAAGTTGCAGAATGCCATATATTATTACACATTGTCTGCCATCCTTAATGTGGCCTTTGATGCCATCTGGCCAGTAAGTGATTTTTCCCCAGAATGCCATCATAGAGATATATTTCCTAGTACATTCTTACTTTGGTCACTGTTCTCTCTACCAACTGGAAGCAGATCCCAAGACAAGAATTGAGCAGATGTAGTATATTTGGGAGGTTTGGGGACACTGACAAAAACTGATAGAGAGAAGAGAGGGCAGCCAACAAGAGGTTTATTATCAAATCAGCTACCACATCGGGTTATTAGGGCTTAATCCTACAAGGAAGTCCTGGGCAAAAAAGTGCATTTCAGTATTATCCATACAGAGAAATAAAGAAGATAAGAGTATTTATACTTCTTAGATAAAATTATTTTTTGGCTAAGGGCTTCCCCAAGAGAATGCTGATTCACACATGCACTGGCAACATGGGTTTCAGCAGTCAGAGGGTAGCACTTCAAAAAGACAGAGGTTCTGGCCTTAGGATATTGCAATGGAGTATAAGGAAAAGAGATCTGAGAGGATATGAATGTAATAATGATACTATCAGCTACTGAACTAAGATTTCTGTTTTCAGCTGTGCAAGATAATGCCAATTTTCTGGAATAGCTGTACTGATGTATTCCTATGAAAATATTTTCTCCATCTGCCAGTGTTTCATAGTGTCGTTACTTTTAATTTTAGCCATTTTGTTGGGTGCAAAAGTGTTACATTACTGTGATGTTATTTTGTATAACTTTGATTAATAGTGTATTGGTCTTGGTCCAATTAAGAAAGAAAACTGATTTTAACAGGAAAATTTTAATGTAAATCAGCATTTGCTGTGAAAGAAATTGAAGTAATAGGAGATTGGCTACTAAGAAATAAGGGAAACTCTGAAGAAAATAGAAATAGTAGATACAAGGAGCAGCCACTGTTACCCTTAATGGCTGAGGTAGAGAATCTAAGAGCCCCTTTTCCTCTGTGCCTGAGACCCAGACCTTGTTGAAAAGGCCTGGCTGTGGTTTAATGGATGGTAGAAAAGGTACATTCAGCCTGCATTCATGGAACTTGGTCAATATCTGCTCTCTGGAACTTGCCATAAAAATGTTTTATACAACGCTGAAGAAGCTGTTCATGGGGAGATGTCATATTGTAGGCACTTTGCTTCAGAGCTGTCTGAGAATTGCTGGGGGAAGCTGTTGGTAGCTGGGTGCTGCATGCCTCTCCATACTGTAGGTGTCTAATGCTGGGGAAGCCATGCAAGCTGCTTGAGCACACCAGAACCAGGAAGCTAAACCTTTTCTCCTGTAGTCCGTCCAGTGTGGTCTACTGACAAAATATGTTAGATAAACTCCTTGCGATCTGGGAAAGAAAAAATATTTAAAGGCTTAGGTTTGTTTTCACAGAGTAGACAATTGGATGAATGTGGAGGTGAGATGCAACATATGCAAAACTGGTATAGTGCACCATTTGATGACTTAGCTTCCATAAGCAGTCTTCTAAGAATATTTGAACTCTTCAATAACAGCCAAAAACATTATATTTCTACTTAAGAAGATATACTTCTTACAAGTGAAAAAGTTCTTACCTTTACCACAAAACAAGAAAATGGTCCCAAAAGTCATTGTATTGATCATTGGATGGATTACTATTCTTTACATTCAGTCACAATCACACTGAATATTCTACCCAAAAAACTGAATTGTAATGTTAACATTCAGCAACGTATATATAAAATACAATGATGAAGGAAAGAGAAGATATACATAAAACAAGCAAATTGAAACTATGCAAAGCTATTATGATCCTTGTTTCTTTAATTGGTTAAAGAACCAATTAAAGACCATGGGTCCTCAAATCAGGACCATGATTTATATCTATAGTTTTGTTTTTCTACCTGTTCCATTAGAATTTTACCTGATGGTGTAACCCTATCCAAACACAAAAGTTTGATTTCTCAATCACCCTTTATAATTGGGATATTTTCTGTGGTGTCTGTATCTCTTTCTCTGTTTTCAGCTATATTTGTTTTTAAACCTGTCCATTGAATTCTTTGATTATTGTAGTAGTCAGTACTAGAATTTTTATTATTTTTCTCAAATTTGGTATTACTTTTTATAGTTTTCAATTAATTGTCAAAATTTTAAATCTTGCCTTTGTCTTTTTGGACTTAGTAAGCATTATTTGTGTTAATGAGTGAATCTCATAATATCAGTAGTTTTTTCAAGTCTGTTTTCATTGTCTAATGCTTGTTATTTTCTTGCCTTATATTTTTCTTCCCTTTCCTTGTCTCCCTTGTCTTCTCTCTTCTTTTCTTTTTCTTTCTTTTTTTTTTTTTTTTTTTTTTTTTTTTTTTTTTTTTTTTTTTTTTTTTTTTTTTCTTTTTTTTTTTTTTTTTTTTTTTTTTTTTTTTTTTTTTTTTTTTTTTTTTTTTTTTTTTTCTTTTTTCTTTTCTGTATTACAGATCGAACCCAGGGACCCAGGGGTGAGCTACATCCTCTGCCCTTTTTATTTTTTTGTTTTCATCCTCTGCCCTTTTTACTTTTTGTTTCTCATGAAGTTGCCTTCCTAGTTTTGAATTTGAGATTCTCCTGCCTTAGCTTTCCCCAAGTAGTTGGGATTATAGGTGTATGTCACCATGCCCAGCAGCTTGTATATTTTCTTGTGTCTAATTAACTTTGATTATATTAAACATTTTATTTGAAAAATTATTGATAGAAATAATTTGAGGCCTAAGATACTGGTTTTTTTTTTTTTTCTTTTTTTTTTTAGAGAGGATTGTGTATCTTCTGTTAGGAACCTTGGCATGCTAACAATTCTAGTGCAAACTTTGCCGATTTTAAGGGTAGGAAAATTTTTTCCCCCGCAAATGCCTTATGGCAGGTCATTGTGGTCCGAAGTGCCATGTTGTTTACTTGAGCTCCTCCTTAGTGTGATGCATTGCTTCCTGTTTTTGTCCCCTTCTCTCCTTAGGACACCAAAAGTGCTCTTTTGGCAGTTTCTTTTACATGGGCATATCTCTCTAAACCTAAAGGAGCTCTCAATGCTTGACTTAAATAATTTGGAACTTTTGGATTCTGGCTTGGTAGATTTTATCATTTTGTTACTGATAAGGTGACTTTAAGATTTAAAAATTGTTTTTTAAAGTGATCAGTGGAGAGTTTGTGTAAAGTACCTTATCTGGTATTATTGGAAGTAAAATAATAAGTTCACTACCTCAAGGTGTTATTGGGTAAATTCCAAGTCCTTCCCGCCTCAAAGAATTGGATGAGACGGGCCAAAAGCAGTGCCAAAGTTTATTTAAAAAGGCCAAATGGAGAGTTACTGGCTCCACAGAGTCAATTTTGGGCCAAACAGAGAAAAAGTAAAAAAGCAAATAATAATAAGAAAGTAAAAATATGTACCGCATCTAAGAGATGTGGTATGGGCTGTCACGCAAAGATATGATATCCCCGATGGGCCATGTGCAGACACCACCTCCCGAGACAGAGGGCTTCCTCTCAGTTCTGCCTTTATTTATGCTGTCCAAGTTCTTGGGGAAACCTGCGAGAACTTCCACATCCAGATCCAGAGAGGCGGAGCTGGGATTCCATGTCCCAGGCGGAGGTCAGGTCCAGGCCACTCCCCTGAGGCCAACATCAGGTTCAGGCCACTCTTACTCCCTCTGTCTGGGATTCCGCTAGGTCACACCCGCTTTCCCAGCCAGCCCTAGCCATGCCTCTCACCTATCTCTGAGGTAGTGAACGTAAGTAAAGCAAATAGTAATATTTGCTTCAGTTTTCTCATCTGTACTATGGGATTACTAATTACTATCTCATAGGGGTTTTGAGGTGTTTAAATGAGGTAGCAAAGTATGTGTTTACAGTAGTACCTGATATGTAGAAAATGTTCAATTTTTTTTTATTATGTGAATTTGAGAATTTAGGAATTTGTTGCTCTTTGAAATTTTTTCTGGACATGAATTAGCTCTTTTATTACCAAAGTTATTTGCAGGAATTATGGAAGACTTACAAATAACATTAACATTGATTGACCTTTCTGTCAACCTTGATTTAGGTAAATGAAATTTCCTGTAATATTATTAATGCTCTATAGAGAAAATTTATTTTTATCTAAAAATAGATAATTACTCTAATATCCCTGTCTATATGTTTATGTGCATTCATGCAGATCACTTAGCTATGAAATGTCTGTGTGTATATATATATTATATGTAAATGCTAAGTGGAGAGATATTTTACTATTTAAAATTTGGTCTTTTGCTGATAAAATAACTATGGGTAAGAAGAATAAAATGAAATAGATTTGAACTCAAGTATTTTAAGATTCTGAAGATCTGAGGGAATTCTTAAAATTATGTTTCCCTCTGATAGATAAAACAAAATACTAAACCTTCCGATTTACCACTTTAAACTTGGTTGAGGTCTTAGACTAAATGTAAATTAGACAAGAGAAGAAAATGATAATAAAAATAGGTAACGTAACTCTGTGAGGTCTGTTGGTGGCAACTACTTAAAAACTCCGGTGCATGGAAAACATATAACTAAAAATGTATCTCCTTAAAATGAGATGGGCACTGTTTCATAGGTCTGCATCTTTCAAAATGAATTTGATCTTCCTTCTTTGGCCTCAACCTAATTTTTGTGCAGATAAAGTTCAACTTAATCTACTTTGCATCAACCTTGAAGCTTTGAGTACTATATTCAATTTTTCAGTGGCTTTTCCCACTATTGGAATGGCCATAGTATATCAAATTTTAAACAAATCTAAAGTAAGTTTCTTTTTAGAAATGAAGAAAAGTAGGGCAATTTCAAAGTTTTCTTGGGTTGTAAATTATCTACTACTTTGGAAATTACTATTTGTCATTTCTTTAGCTGTATTATTTTAAAATTTTTCTCATACTATATATTTTTAAGTTACTTTAAGGTAATTACTTTTATGATTTTTCTTTTCTAGGTTAACAGAACCTTCTGGATATTTAACAGATGGTCCAATTAACTATAAGTATAAAACGAAATGTACATGGCTAATTGAAGGCTAGTAAGTACACAGTTTGACTTGAATTAATTTTATTCTGTAATTATAAAAGTGATCATTTTAATGCTAAGGTATTATTAAGTATGAAGATTTTATAGTTAGTCTATTATTGGAAAAGTATGAAAACTTTATACTTTATTATTGGAAAATATTGTTCATAATATAATTTCATGGGGTTTGTAACTTCTAGACATCACATTTATATAAATTATAATAACTTCAACTTGTGATACTAGCTTAATTTATGTATTTTCTTTTTGAATTATATTACTGTGGCATTAAATAGAGGAGGCATATTTTGGCGTTTTGAAGATAACTTGTGGAATTTAAAAACTCCATAATAATATTCCGTATCAATTTAAGCCATTGATTTATCTAGTCAGTGTTTTGCTTCTAAGGGTTAAATAAAATATTTTGTAGAAGATGGAGTTAATTATCCATTTAAGGTTTTTTTTTATAATTAGGATTTAAAACTGAATTTACCTAGTTAAATATACTTTTTAAACTATTTTATAATTTTTAAGGTGTGTATTTGGAAAACTTTTTTGTTGTTATTTAAAGTTTTTTTAAAACTTAAAGCTATTAATTGTCTGCTGTGTACCTATAGTCTCAGTATATTTGTTAATAGCATATCATATTAAGACCTGTCAATTAAATTTGAAGAATTTAGTGCCTCTACTTAAAGATTCAGTAGAAATGAGAATAACTGTTTCTTGGGTGTTGTATTTTGAAGTCAACTTTATTCAACTACAATTTGCTATGATAGAATGCACCCATTTTTGTAAACAGTTAAATAAGGTTTTAGATATGTATATGAGCTGTGTAACCTCTACCTTAATAAAGACCCAGAACATTTTCTGTTGATGAAATTTTTGGAGAATGATGATATATACATATGGCCTGTCAATCAAGTTTGAAAGTTGCACCTCATTTTTATGTTATATATGATGGTTTATTTATCTTTTAGTCAGGTGATTTAAGGATTTGTAGAAAAATAATATATGAAATAGATTTTTAATAAAACACTCTAAAATTTCTTCAAACTGTGTTTTGTATGTTATATCGTAATTTAAGATATATTTTAATTTTTTCAGTCCAAATGCAGTGTTAAGATTAAGATTCAACCATTTTGCTACAGAATGTAGCTGGGATCATATGTATGTTTATGATGGAGATTCAATATATGCACCTTTAATAGCTGTACTTAGGTGAGTATATTTATTTAATAAACTTACAGTCAGTTGTAGGAAGGTAAATAATTATGTAGTTTGTTAATTTGAATTAATCTGTACTCTCAAATATTGTTTAGATTATTAATGGCTAAGTTTCAAAGATTATTATAATATTGTATTTGTTGTATACTATGACTGACAACCTACATTCAATAATGTAGATACTGATTTGCATAGTATTATACTGTATTGGGAATGTAGAGTTCTTCATAAATGTTCTTTATTGTCACTGTGTTAAGTTTATTCTTTTAAAGTAATTTGAATATCTTTTCAGAACTATGTATTTGGGTAGACTAGAGTGAGCTTTGACTAAAAAGCAAAGACTTCTTTTTGTTGTGCTGGGAATTAAACCCAGACCTTATGCATTCTTAGCAATCAGTGTACTATTGAGCTATAGCCTAGTCCCAGAAGCAAAAAGACAAATGTATATATTTTCATTATTGTCTTTTTTTTTTTTTTTTTGTGGTGCCGGGGATCAAACTCAGGCCCTTGTGCTTGCAAGGCAAGCACTCTAATCACTGAGCTAAATCCCCAGCCCCTCATTATTGTCTTTTGATTTTAATTAAATGGTGAACTTTTAAATTGTACAACATGGTTTAAGCTATGCTTTGTGTAATGCTTTAGTAAAGGAGGTACTTCTACCAATTCTCAAAATGTGGGGGTTTTGGTTGCTTCAAGGTATTTTATTGTTAATGGTCACATAAACTACTAATTTTAAAATTATAGCATTGTAGCTATTAATTACAAATGTTTTCTATGGATGTATGTAGAGATTACTATAAAAGTTGTATGAGTAGGAGAAAAAATATATTGGACATAAAAAAACATATGAAGATGTAGTGTGTATATCAACCCCAATCTCTTGATTTAAAAGACTATATATACTCTTTGTATTTCACATTGCTAAGAATGCATCTTAACTAACATGATTGTTAACCAGATATTGATTATTTCTTCCTTTACTTTTGTTATTTATGCAGTGTCTCTCTCATGTCCTATTGTTGTTGAAAATTCAAGTACATTTAAAATGTTATTGGTCCCTTAAAATTACTTATTTTAATTTTCTTTTTACTATTTTTGTTGCAAATACTCTATCAGGAATATGAGCTACCATTTTTGGGACAAATATGCAAGGATAATGCAAGGATTTATATTTCCAAATGACTACTTCTAAGTGAACTTGTAGCTTGGACACTTATTCTATGATATTGCCATGGCTGGAAATATTTTCAGAACTTCTTTTTTGAGTTGTTTGAACATTATAAAAAGGAGAGTTGCAGGTAGTTCTGTAGCTAAGGACAATAGAAAATGGAATAGAGTCTTGTGAATAATCATGTTGTAAGATAATTCATCATGACGACTAGATAAGGTCTTGGGCTCACACATTTATTTTTAGGAATTTAAACATAACTTTGCTATCATTACTCATTTTGTGACACTATTGACTGACCATCATTTAGATGTGTGCCTTTTCACTTATTTTTCTAGTAGTTTTGTGACTTTGTATTAATTAATATTGATTCATTAACATTCTTAACAATTCTTTACCATTAATAAAAGGAATCTTTAATAAGAATTATCTTTAATAAGAATTATCAAGGTGGGTTTAGTATGTGACTGTGAAGATGGATGCAGTGAATTTTCATTAACAAGTGTTCCTGTTACCTATCCTGAGAGAGTTGGGAAACTCATGTGTATTAAATATCCACTGATGCTAAGCATTGTGCTGGGCAGTTTAACATAATCCCACTGGATTGAACCACTGGTGGTACATGCATGACTGTCCCATTGGGTGGCATGGGATGGTCCCACTGGGTGGTATAAGCCTCCTTATGGGACAGTCATGTAAATAGAACCCTGTCATGAACATTCAATAAAGTGGCATTATGTGTTCATGGTGGGTTGAATTATTAGTCATGAAGCATGAGGTTGAACTCAACTCTCCAGCCTTTCTCCTTGCTTCAGAAGTCAGGTTAATACCATATGGCCCAACCTTTTTTTGTGGGGTGTGCAGGGGATCAAACTCAGGGTCTTGTGCATAGGAGGCAAGCACTCTAACTACTGAGCTAAATCCCCAGCCCCAGTCCAACCTTTTAATCACATGGTTCTTTTTGATTTTGCTAGTGTGATTGTCCCCCATCTTGAAATGCCTTTTTTTGTTTTTTAATTTTGGATAGTTTACTCTACATGCAACCTTCTTTACATATGCTCGTAACAGACATGTATCATTTTAATCACACGGCTATTGAATATTTTCTACTTTAATATGTGACAGGATGAAAATATAGTAGAATACTACTTTTGAAATATGGTTAGAGTACATGATTTTAGATACTTTTATTTTGCCATATTTAAATATCCAATTTCAGATTTCTATCATTTTGAAAGAGCTTTGCCTTACTCTTTGTAGGCAAAACTATTACTGTGCACTTCAATTTTTGACTAATGTAATGTGTACCTTTGTTGAGCAGGCACTGTGCTAAAGGCGCAGCCCTAATATTTAAAATTCTAGTCAGTGTATTTCCAGTGCAACGCAAGAAAATAAACTTTTGGGTTTTTATTTTTATGTTAAAAGTTTTTGTTTTATTTTGTTTTGAGATGGAGGAAGAGCTGTGTATTTTTTTTAAACTGCTTTTCAAATACATATCCACAAATCAATTGTTCCTTATAAGAACTTTGCCTCTTTAGGACGTTATTTTGAATTCTCATTAAGAATTTTCATAACAATCAAAGTTCGACCAAAATGTATTTTCTTTGTCCCCTCTTCAGAGATTTTTTTTTAAACTTTAGATTAACTAGGAGCCAACTATGAGTTACCTTATTGATATAACTGTTCAAAGATGCTTTATCACAGGGGGAATTCTAAGGACTGAAAGGCTACTAAGGACAAAGGCCAGCCACTTTCTTATGTACGTAATAATCACGTACAAAGAGAAAGTGAAAACAGGTTTCTTGCACATATTAAGTATTATAATTAGGTTGTAAGAGAGCGTTATATCATTTCAGAGGAAGTAACTGATGCTTCCTGGTGAATTTTATCATGAGTAGAAGAATGGTACACAAAGTACAGGGCCAGGTAGCATACTCTAAGGTAGAGAAAACATATATACAAAAGTATAGATGGTACCAGCCACTTAGGTCCATATGCTCAGGTTCATTTCCTCACTGTTCATCAAATCAAAGGGGGGCATTTATTTTGATAACAAGTAAGGATGTATTCAAAGATAAATCCGAGGAGATAGAGGGACCTCATCACCCAAATCACCATCTTTGCATATACGAGTATGTTAGGGTGTTTTGTAGGCAAGGAGCAGTGTGGGGAGGGATTACTGTAAGGTGATAGACGTGTCCAGGCTTGTTTCATTCCTTCTTGGACCCAGACATCTCCTTTCCGTCCATGTCCAGGTGGCAAGGAAACTGGACTTTTACCTTCTAGTACAAGCATCTACATATTCTGTCCATTCATCTGAGTTGAGGAGAGATAAGGGTGGCAGTTTATGTCTTAGGCCTGAGAAAATTTGGAGAAGCTACTTGTCTCTGGAGAAAAAAATCTGAAGGAAGAAAATTCCATTTTGACATGCCAATTAAACAGTGTCATTAAAGACTATTGTATTTTAGGATAATAGAAAGTAGTTTTGAGTAACTCGATCACAGGACAGGTAAAGAGACACAGAGAAGCCAGATTATCCAGTAAAAAGCAATCAGTAACATCTATTGAGTGCTCATTTTGTGTTAGTATTGTGCAAGAGTTCTTTATATTCATCATCTCATTTAATTATCTCAGTGACCTTTTAGATAGATAGTGCCTTTTTACAAATGGAAGATTAAAGCACAAAAAGATACTCTGAGAACCCAAAGTTGCCTATTTGGTAAGAGATAAAATCAGAATGTGAGTCCATATTATATAATTCTACACCTTACTTTTTCAGTCACTGTAATAGTGCTTCCGCCACACACAAAAAATTGAACTTTATTCTGTAGGCAAGACTTATTAGAATGTGGATAATGGCTTGGAATGTAGAAAAAGTTTTTTTCTTGTGTGCTAGACAATCATGTACTTGATATTGCCTTTGGAATAGTCATATGGAGTAGTATCTAAAAGGAAATATTCCCACAGAGAGTACATGGGAACACTAGCAGGTCATAGGCAACTCATTCCAGATTCAGGTGTTAAGATGATTCATGCCTAAACTGAAGTATAATCCTTCAGAGGACTGACTTAAACTAGTTTACTTTCTTCCACTCCTAGTTTTTGGTATTCCAGTTCAAAGTGAGGACCGTGAATTCCCGCCTAGTTCTGTAGAAGTTTTGAAATCTATTCTCCCAAAGCCCTCAGGTTTCTTAGCTCTTCAGATCTTATTCAATTTTGAAATAAGCATGTGCTTATAAGGGAATTTGCCTCAGTTTCTGTGCTATCCTTAGATATTAGCTCTCTAATAACTTTGCAGTGATTGGTTTTTGTTAGTTGTTACATAGTTATTTTACCTCATGACTTGTATTACAATTTGGATTGGTCTAAATTGTCTGATATATTATGTAACAAGTACAAAGCCTTTTTTGTTTATTGCTTTTAAAACATTAACAAGCAATGAAATCTGTTTTTTTGTGATTTATAGCGATCTCAGAGGCTAGCTATATCTATTATAGAAAACTAGGAATATTATTTTTTATCATTGTAACTCATCGTGATGTAATCTCACTACCATGAAGCATCTATATGTGTGTGTAACTGAGTGGTAGTATAGAATTTGAATTCTGTTAAAATCTTTTTCACTTACAATCATAAACTAGTGGACGTAGTAATAATGACTAACACATTAAATTGAGCTGATTACTGTTTGTGTTTGAAAAATATATTATTTCACTCCAGTATATCATCTCTCAAGTATGATTTGAGTGAGGGAATTCAATTCCTAATGGTGCCTAAAGATAAATAAATTTGGTGTAAAGGAATTGAATATTTGAATTGTGTAATTCGTTTGCTAGCAGCTTCTTTTCTTTCTCCAATTGCGTGTTTTTACAAATTTAGAGAGGGCAGTATGGTATCACTAAATGAAGATTCATAATTTTTCCCTAAGAACAAATAGGTTAAAAAAGAAGTACTAGTTATCTAGAATTTGTACTTTTGTACATTTATAACTGCTCCCTCTAAACCCCAATTAGTTCTTATGTGTGTGTATGCATAGAGACCTAGGTGAACAATATTTTGTTTTGGAATAGTTATATATTACTGCAATTTATATACATGTTCAAAATTTTAAAGAAACATAAAAAGCATATGTTTTAAAATTTCCTTGAAACACTTAGACTTTGTGTGTTGGCAATGTACAACTTCAACTGAGATTTCATTGTAATCATTTAGTTGGTGTGGAGCATTCCTTCTAGCTTCACTGCAATTTGTAGTCATTGTGAAAAAGGTAAAGCTATAGGGTCACTTGTTAAAAGTAGCATGGTGGCTTGGAGTGAAGCTTTATATATGATTCAAGTAGAAGAACATTCTGTACTTTTAGAATAGATAGCAAGATAAAAGGGAAAATTAGACATTGTAGTCCAAACAGTGATAGAAGGAGAGTAACACAAAAGTAGATGTATGTTGGCAGTAGTAGTACAGTTAATTGGGTAGAAATGGGTAAGTTTTAATTTTAGATTTATTCTTCCAGTGATCTATTTTAATGTACATGTTTAGTGATTCTGATAATATTTTTGATTAATTGTATGTAATTAACACTCATATGCATACAATGGATATACATAGTGTTCAATTTTGCTCTCTTTTAGTGGTTTGATAGTTCCTGAAGTAAGGGGAAATGAAACTGTGCCTGAAGTTGTTACAACATCTGGCTATGCACTGTTACACTTTTTTAGTGATGCTGCATATAATCTAACTGGGTTCAACATTTTCTATTCGTAAGTATTTTTGAAAAACCATCTTGTAATAGATTTATATACCTTGACTTAAAAGAGTTTACTGTTGACTTTTCAAGAATGTCTTATATAGTAGTAGATTTTTATAACTTGACTTAAAAGGACTTACTGTTTATTTTATGAAATGCTTATAAATTCAGCATACGTTAAATTCAAATATGTCAAATTTCAAATTATGTAGGACCCTTTCCTAAGTGACATAAAATCTTAATGTACCTCAAAATGCTATCTAAGCCTTTTCTAAAATAATTTCTAAGTCTTAGAAAATGTGATGTTAAGAAATTAAGTTTGGTTGAAAATTTATTATGAAATTTAGAATTGTTTATTGGCAAATTATTAAGTAGACTAACACAAACTAGTATAACTTTACTGGTAGTAGCAGGTGCATGGGATTGCAGGTGCTCTTGAATTGACTTTCTGTGCACTCAGGTATTTTACTTGTAATATGAAGAGGGGAATGGGGACTGAGCTTTGGTAGTCCTTGTCTTTCTGGGACTGTCCTGGATGCTATATACATTAGGTTGTTTAATTTCCTTTGTATCAATTCTGTGAGTGGTTATGTTTCTCATTTTATAATGAGGAAATAAAAAGATTAAGGAGTAAAGAATGTGGCTATACATACACAGTGTCTTCTAAAATAAGAAGAATAATTTTCACTGAGCATCTGTTACGTGTCTGACACTACGTAAATTTTTGTATGTAGAAGTCTAGAAGTGAAGTAAAGTAACCTGGGATACTCTCAGATACTTTCATAGGAATGGCCATAGAGGAATGCTACACATTACTTTTTCCTTTCTTCATGAAGTAAGAAGTTGATAACTAGAGAATTTATCAACAGGTATAAAATATTCTGAATATCTCTGAATCAGCAAATTGTTACAGGATTTCTTTATACTATAATGCATTCAAATGTATATGGAAGGGAGAATAATATATAGAATATAATCAGTTGAAGAACCTTTAACTAAAATGTGGTAAACATTCCTTCTCTTTCAGAAGAGTATATACGTAGTAGGTCCTTCAAAAATTGTATAACTAAGTTGTATCTTTGCTTCTCATATACTTTCAGGTACTCATGAATTAATGATTTTCTGCAAAATATATATTCAAAACCTTTGTACTTATGTCTTTACAAACATTGTGTTCAGAAGCGTACAGATCCTGTGGATGTTGCGTGTAGAGTCCTTTACTGAACTAAGACTAATTGCAAATAAATGCTAACTAAATTGCATAAGACTAAAAGGGTACAAAGTAAAGAACTGAAATGTCACTGGAGTAATTGTATTAATAAGCATGTAAGACACAGAACAAATTACAAAGTTTACAAAGTATCAACCATTGTTTTCACTTATCTTGAATATATATGAATTATATGTTACAGAATCAATTCTTGTCCTAATAATTGCTCTGGTCACGGAAAGTGTACAACTAGTATCTCTGCTCCAAGTCAAGTATATTGTGAGTGTGATAAATACTGGAAGGGTGAAGCTTGTGATATTCCTTACTGTAAAGCTAATTGTGGCAGCCCAGATCATGGTTACTGTGACTTAACAGGAGAAAAACTGTGTGTCTGCAATGACAGTTGGCAAGGTAAGCATGTGGAGTGTAATGGTTTTTGAAACATTGATTCATATATCTAATAATACAGAGTCTGCTTTGATTTGTTTGTTGTGGTTTGCACACATCACATATATTTGTTTTTATTTTTTGAATGTTCAGATTAACAACTTCTTAAAAATCTTCATCCTCACAAAAAGGATGATAATGATTTTGTTTATATGCTATATTGAGGATTAAATGAAGTTTTATTTGAAATTTTTAAAATTGTAGTTGTGCGATCATGTGGGTGTTCTGTAATTTTTCTGTGGAATGTCCAAAGATTTGATGACATCACTGGATTTAACATGTGGTGCATTCAAATTTGATTTAAAATAGGTAACATAAATATTGTATTCCAGAAATAAATGCTTATCTCACAAGATACTACATTAAACTTATTTCTTAGGAAACACTGACCTCTTGTGGCTATTTTTAAGGGACCAGAGACTATTTCAAAAAGTATTTAAAAGATGTTTTTTTTAGCTGCCTGTTGTAAAAGTAAGGTTCTTGGAAAAGAATTCTAAACAATTTTTATAAATATCTATCATGAAAATTAACTTTGGACTGTACTGAAGCATTTTGATTTACTTAAGCATCTGGGCATAAAAATCATAAATCTTGTCGTTGTAGAATTAAAGTGATAGCTATGGTTATTGATACACTTACTCAACCAGAGCTTACTTTTTTGCTGACCATGCTTACATATTAAAAGGCTTCCTTTGTTCAAAGTATTAATCCTGTTGCTAGAGGAAACTTTGATTCAGTAATTACACTGTCCAAACTTACCATGAATATAACTCGTTAAAACACAGTATGGAAATAGCAATGCTTTCTGTCAGACCTGCCTAAGTAAAATCCACAAGGAATATGCTGTTCATGTAGTGTATTCATCACTCTTGTGATGACATTTTACAAATAATGTTACTAATTCCGAATAATTTTCTTAGAGAAATATTTTAGTTTTTGTATAAATTATGCTTATTTTAAATCCAAGTTACATAATTAAAGAATATTAGCTATATAAGCCACACAAAATATCAGTGATTTCTTATTGGATTGATAACCTATCATCATTATGACAGATACAAACTTCTCAGAGTTCTTTAATTGTAGGGATGTGTTTAGAGAGTTGTTTTAGTCATTTCTAACTTTTCTTCCCCCAAAATGTACCTTTAGATTTTTTTTTCTGTTTCAGTCTTGAAACTAAAATAACTCCGTTTTCTTTAAGGAAACTGGTACACCAATATTAACTTAAACTGAGGCCTGAGAAATAGAAATGTATAGCTCATACGTACAGTGTTTTTCAAACTGGTCTTCAACTACTGTCTCATTTCAATAGTCTTGGGAGCAAAAGAATATATTTGTGTACCATACCCTATAAATATCTGTCCTTCTCTTCTTTATGTCTATTAGTCCTTTGAAATATTTTCTTTTCTGAGAATCTGATAATATAGATCCAGATAAAAATCTTATGTTTTTCTGCCTCTTGCTGATTGTTCTTTTCACATTCTATTATTCTTGTTATTAGTGCCTCAAATCATAAAACTTCCAGAATATGATACATCTGTAAGTAGGTGGAAATGAGGAAGCAAAGACTGGGTCTCTTCACTTTTAAGACAAAGTTGTAATCTTAATAGTCAAAGAAATATATATATATATGTATATTCATAATATATAATATACATGCATTTGAAATGGGAATAATTTGAAAGTGCTTTATAAATGATAAAGTACTATACAGAATTCAGATAAATTTTATGCTATTATTGAATCTTAATAATTAAGGAATTTATCTTTGGATGTGAATATTTTGAGAGTAGAAGGCTTGGTAGAATGCTGTTTTCAAGCCAATGTATAGATTATTTACTTTGAACGTCAAACCCAGTACTGCTTCTGAATTTGAGGAAGTAAAGCTAAAAGTAGGTAGGATTATAATGAAAATCATGAAAGGAAAATGATGTTTTTATTTCAAATATATAGAATGGGAGGAATCAGTGAGGTAAGAAGTAGAGAGAAATTTGCTTCTAGGACAAATGGAGAATGATCAAAGAATTAAAGACATTTGAAAATGAGGGGTGCATAGACAATCTTTATGAGACTTAATATCTGGGAGTTTTATATAATGTGTGTGTTATTTGGAATGGAACTCCCTTGTATTTTTGTCTTTTGATGTTGGTTAACTTACCTGTTTGGCTCTACACTAGTGTATATGTATATTTTAAGTGTGAACATCATCTTCTAGGAATTGGGCTTTCGTTAACAGAATGTGGAGGAAAAGCCTAGTTGTATGTTAAATCTTAGGTTTTCCTCCTGATATTTCCCTTGTGCTTCTCTTACCTGGGTTTTGTGTGCCATGGTTTTCTTTAGTTTTCCTATGTAGCTAGGTTTCATCCTTACTTTGGAAGATAGAAATATAGAATTTAATTTTTCTGTTTCTGAACAAAATTCACACACTAAGGGTTTTTCTCAAATGTTAGGAAAGAAGTTTAAATGATTAGGATCCCTAAACAGGTAAAAAAATCTAATTAAATTGTTTAACAGTATAAATTGTTGCCGTAACTGATAAAGAATGTGCTAAGTAGTTTTATCCACTCTAAAAAACTTTTGCAATATAGTTTGCAATATAGTTTTTCTATACTTTACCAATATAGATGGTGCAAACAGACAGATAAAAAGGATAACAAGCAGGATTCAAGCATATGATTTTTATACTAATTCATTACAACAAAAAATTTTCTTGTTGTTTAGAGGTGCAATACACTTTACCAGCTTTTATATACAAGACCATTACTTAACCATTAGCAAATTGTCCCTGTTGCTGCTCAGTTCTAATCTTTAATGCTTTGTATCCTCTTAAACATTCTTTTTGTGTCTTCATTATTCTTTTTCATTTCAATTCAGGAGCAATTGTCATATAAGAGTGAAGTAGATTTTGGGGCGAGGTGCTGGGGCTCAAATTCAGGGTCTTGCACTTATTAGGCAAGTGCTCTATTACTGAGCTAAATCCCCAACCCCTGAAGTAGAATTTTTAAAAGTTGATTGTTTTAAGCCTTTCTTGATTAAAAGACAGGTTCTGAGTAAGTAATCTAATTTAATAGTTTTATTGTATAGTGCTTCTGATCTTTATTTAAATTCATACTTTATTTTGACTTATTTCAGGTTTTTAGATGCTCTTTGTCCCTTTCTATGTTAAGATTTTTGTTGTTTCTGCACTTCTTCCTATGATATCCTCATTCCATTAAAATTCTAAAATTAGATTCTGCTGCTTTTACAGGACTCTACCTTTTTAATTATAGCACTTGCCACAATTTAAGTTGTGTTGGTGTGATTTTTCCTTATCTTTTCTACTGGAATATAAGCTTTGTGAAGTTAAGAGTGATAACATTCTGATCACTTTTTGTCCCCAGAAATTAATATAATAGGACAAAATTAATTTGTCTCCTGATGTGTAGGAGGCACTCATATTTCTTTATTGTTTAATGAATAAATTAGAAATATATTAATTTGTCAGTCAAATAATGGACATTTAGTTATAGATGTTTTGGAAGAGTAAAACTCCAATAAATTGTGTAATTTACTTGATGCATAAAACATAATTCTAAGTATTGAGAGAAACAATTGAATTTGAGCATTAAATGTTGCTTTATTGAAGTTTCAGTTCTTAGATTCTTGATCATTTGTTTCAGTCCTTTAGTTTTAAACATTTGCCATTGGGTGGCAGTATTTACTACCAGAAAAAGTACTTAAACTCCATGTTTATTCAAGTTGTTAACATTTGATAATTTATTTGATTTAGAAGAATGAAAAATCTTTTAAACTCATATTTTACCCTCGATATTCTTTTTTGGTTTAGTTATATAACATATTAGGATGTAATTATTTATTTTACAATAATATATAGTTACACATATGATTATGGGATAGTTGGAAAAAATTCATGAAGTAACCTATATTTCTCTTTAAAAATTCAATAGTAATAAACATGGTTTTAATATTAAATGTCGTACTGAAATAAGTGACAGGTTATAAACTTGATCAAATTTTCCCACCTGGCAAACATAGCACATCTGACTTTGTAAGAACCAATAAAATTTTTATTCTTAATCTACTTGAAAAGTTGATAAGAAAGTAGCACTAAGAATGTTTATTAAACAGCCTTTATTCATGAATGCATTTAGTTTTGTTGACTCATTAATGGAACAATTTTTTTTTTTGAACATTGTTTAAGTGCTAGGCACTGCCAAGTCCTTGGGATACTTTACAGAACAAAGAAGATGAAGATCTTTATGGAATTTTTATTTAAGCTAGAAGAGACAGACCATAAATAAACATATAATATGTTAGAAGGTAATGAGTATAATAGAAAACCTAAAGTAGAACAGAAAAAGAGTAATGGATAGATCTGAGGATTAAATTTAAAATAAAATGGCAAAACTGGTCCTTATTGAGAAGGTGACATTTGAGCAAAGAATTAGCCATATCTAGAGGGGGAATGTTCTAAGCAGAGGCAGTGGTCAGTGCAGAGGCCCTAGACAGGAGCATTCCTGGTGTGCTCGAGTACCAGAAAAAGGCTCTTGTGGTTGGACAGTTAGATATGATCTCAAAATTATAGAGCACGGGAGATGTTTAGAGATACAAAGTTAAAGGGTTTTTGGGACTGAAGGATAGACTTAAATCAGTTAAGCTTTGGCTTTGTATGCCATTGCGAGCATTTTCACTTTTATCCAGAGTAAAATGGGGTGCTATTGAAAGATTTTGAATTGAAGATTGATATGATTTGACTTAATTTTGTAAGGTTCCAACAGGAACTTTCTATATTGAGAATAAACTGTGGGATCAGTGTACTAGTTAAGAGGCTACTGTTACTATAATTATAAAATAGGTGAGAGATGATTGTGACATAGGCAAGTTGCTAGCAGTGGAGGTGGTGATATTACTTGAACTTTCTGAGGGATTTGATGTGGGTGATGAGAGAAAGAAGAGTCAAAGATGACTTTTAAAAAGATACTTGCCCTGAGCAAATGGAAAGAAGGAGGTATCAACTGAGATGGGGAAGATTTTAGGCTAAAGCTAAGTTTGGTTTTGGTATGCCAATCTGTAGGTGATTTTTAAACATCCAAAAGGAAATGTTGAGGCACTTGTATAAGATGGGTTTAAAATTTGGCAAAGAGAGGTATGGATCATGGGGGTGTGTGTGTGTGTGTGTGTGTGTGTATGAGTGTGTGTGCATTAGTTACTGGAGATTGAACCTAGGGCCTTTGCACTGAGCTACATCCCCAGCCATTTTTCAATTTTTTATTTTAAAACAGGGTCTCACTAAATTGCTAAGTTGCCCAGACTAGGCTTGAACTTGCCATCTTCCTATCTCAACTTCCAAGAGTGCTGGACTCACAGGTGTACACCAGTATGCCTAGCCATTCTATGGATATTAATTTGGGTGTGTTTTCTTTGAAATACTATATTGAAAGCCATTGATAATGCAGTAGTTAAAGCTGTCAAATGGGATGAGATTACCAAGGAATTAAGCCTAGAGAGAGAATATACCTGCAGACTGACTACAACAAAATTCACAGAGCATCCTCTGTTAGACATATATTGGGTATGATATAAAAATACATTGTATTTAAATAAAAGAATTATTACAGTAAAAGACACATGGCCTTTAATCTCCCTCAAAATACTCCCCCTTGTTTTGTTTTTTTTTTTTTTTTTTACTAATAA